>LPNX010196146.1:263454-276534 GCA_001517045.1 Pseudotsuga menziesii
CTTGATAGTATCAGCAGTGATCCTCTTTGCCATAAACATCTTCTTCTTATGTAAGGCCTTTGCCTCATCTCCCTATGGAACTGGAACCTCCTCATGGATGTAGGAGTCTAATTCATTCTCTTCTAGGACCAGGGAGATCCTATACTTCCAGGCTCAGAAGTTATTAGCTCCCTCAAGCTTTTCATCAAGCTTGGTATGATGAGACATCTTAACTGAGAAGCTCAAATGGAAATACAAAATATTTTAGATCTTACCAGGTCAAGATGTCGTATCTGAAACTTGAGTTGAAATCCTATAGAGCTGGTTCAGGATCAAATTAGGGTTTTTCTTTTCTGGAGATTTATCCACCCAAATGTCTTGAAATTTGTCCCTAACTTTGATTTTGGGGAGGAGATCAATCTAGGCCTAGGCTCACTGAAAAATTCCTCTTTTGTGAAAAGCCCTAATTTCCGGCAGTAGTGTCGGGTCCAAAACTGAAAAACCTCAGAATTGGATTATGCTTCGACAGAAAGATGTGCCCTAGGGAGGATAGTTATTCCACCTTAATTTTGCTGAAAATATGTGGAGGAAGATCCACAAACTAGGAAGCCCTAGTTCCCGCAGTTGCACAGTGTCTTCTTCTCAAGTTAGCTTTGATACCATGTTAGTTTTTCAACATTAAGTTAGCATTATTAGGATCTTTAACTGAGAGAATAACAAGTACAGCAATCAAACACAAGAGACAATGAACACAGTGTTTTTCCTCGGGGAAACCATAAATGGAGAAAACCCCGCAACTTCCTTAGAGATAGAATCAGCACCAAAATAGTAAAAGCCCAAAATAGTAAGTGATCTCCCGACAATAGTAATCTTCTTCTTGTCTAGCCCCAGTGTCTTCTCCTTCCTCAACTATGCGCTACACTTGAGTGTGTATGGGTTGTGTGATAAATAGAGACTCCAGTTCTCTATTTATACTATTCCCGAAATGACTAAAACCCTACCAGGGCTGACCTCTACTAGGAGAGTATAATAACCCTAGTGCCCCAGAACTGCGAGGACTTTAACCCTTAGACAATCAGAGGGTTACCCACAATGAATTGACATGACTTGTTTACATTATTGATCCTCCCGATCGGAACATCAGGGCATGACAACATGACTCAATTACATTATAGATACATCCCAGAATAAACATTGGGTTACAATACATAAGATACATAGATGAATACATTCTGAAGTTACAAATACATCAACAGATGGCAACCCAGTGATGCTCCTACTATATGTAGATGATCTATTTGTAATAGGTATGGATGGGCTGATTGCTGATACGAAGAGGAATCTTGCTGCTGAGTTCAAAATGAAGGACTTGGGTATGATGCATTGTTTTCTAGGCATGGAGGTGTGGAAAAATGCAGATGGAATTTCCCTAGGACAAGGGAAATATACGGTAGATATCCTAAAGAGATTCAAGATGATGGACGGCAAGGCCATGACCACACCGATGGCATCGAACCTGAAGCTATTGAGTGATGCTTCATCATAAGCAGTTGATGCTACGATGTATCGTCAGATGATTGGTTCCTTGATGTACCTGACGAACACGAGACCAAATATTTGCTTTGCTATGAACACCTTGAGCCAGTTCTTGACATATCCAAGACATGTTCACTTGATTGTTGCAAAGCATATTCTGAGGTACCTGAGGGGTACAATTGATTATTCAAGTATGAGGCGAGCCAGAAGATTAACTTGGAGGGTTATGTTGATTTAGATTGGGTAGGCAGTTCCATTGATAGGAAGAGCACTTTAGGGTGTTGCTTTAGTATGGGATCAGGTGTGATCTCTTGGTTTAGCAAGAAGCAATCTTGTGTGGCACTGAGTACAACTGAAGCAAAGTATGTCGCAGCTTGTTCAACTAGTTGTGAGGCAGTATGGATCAATAAGCTACTGTTTGATTTATTTGATCTCTAGTTGGATGCTACTTGTATATATTGTGACAACCAAAGTTGTGAGAAGTTGTCAAAGAACCCGGTGTTCCATGACAAGTCGAAGCATATCAAGATCAAGTATCAATATATTAGGGATATGGTGTAGAGGGGAGCAGTGAAGCTACAATATATTGCGATGGATGAATAGATAGCTGATGTGTTCATGAATCCATTAGCTAGAGTGAAGTTTTAGTACTTCAGGAAGAAGCTTGGTGTTCTCAAGATCGAGGTTCCTTCTAAGGGGAAGTGATGAGTCTGTGAGCCTTTCTGACACGGTGAAAGGATTGGTTCCTTCCATGGTCAGATGTAAGGGCTGAGCCATTCTGTCATGGTGAGAGGATTGGTTCCTTCCATGTTAGATATGAGTGCTAAGCCATTCTGATATTACTGTAGGATTGGTTCCTACATGATCAGATATAAGGGCTATTGCTATTCTTGGAATGGAGGTGCATGGTCAGTTACCAGGAATAATCAATCTAAGAATGAGGGCCTTTCTGATACAACTATAAGATGAAGTCTTACAAGTTCATATGTGAGTGCATGGACATTCTGATGTGATTGAGGGATTGGTTCCCACTTGATCAGATATAAGGGCTAATGCCATTCTCTAGGAGAATGGAGGTACTTGGTCAGTTACCAAGAAAGCTCAGTCTGGGATTGAGGGCTATTCTGATGTGACTGTGGGATGTGTTCTCACATGATCAGATATGATTGTTGGGCCATTCTGATGAGTAGGTTAGATGTAAGGTCTGGGCCATTATGACGAGTAGGTAAGATATAAGGGTTGGGCGATTCTGACGAGTATGTCAGATGTAAGGGTTGGTCCATTCTAACGAGTAGGTCATATGTAAGGGTCGGGCCATTCTGACAAGTAGGTCAGATATAAGGCCTGGGCCATTCTGACATGGTGAGAGGATGAGGTTCCTTCCATGGTCAGATGTAAGGGCTAGGCCATTCTGACATGATGAGGGGATTAAGTTCCTCTCATGGTCAAATGTGAGTGCTGGGCATGCCTTTCTGACGAGTCAAGGTTAGATGTAAGTGCTAGATGGGCCATTCTGACTTAGGGTCATATATAAGCGCCAACAAAGACCTACATGGAGGCTAGGCCTACACCCAGCATGAAAAAAGGTTGTCTCTGTAGAACTTCTTGTGATGAGAAGAATCATGAGATAACACCCGTGATGATCCAATGATGATGCTCCAGTGATGATCTAGATCGAGTGATGATACAGATCTAGTGATGATCCATATCCAAATGAAGATGACTTGAAGATGACGAGAACTCGAGGATGATCTAGATGATACAGAGAAGAATATTTGTGCTGATAAATTGTGTCAAGAGAATACCTTCCTAGTTAAGAGGGAGTGTTGATGTAATTGTAACTTCAGAATGTATTCCCTTATGTATCTTATGTATTATACCCCGATGGTTATTCCAGAATGTGTCTGTAATGTAATTAAGTCATGTCATGCCCTGAAGTTCCGATCGGGAGTTTCTATAATGTAAATAATTCATGTCAAGTCATTGTGGGTAACCCTCCTATTGGTTAAGGGTTAAAGTCCCCAAAGTTCTGGGGCACTAGGGTTGTTAGACTCACCTAGTGAAGTCAGCCCTAGTAGGGTTTTGTCAAGTTAAGAATTATTATAATTAGAGACCTAGCCTCTCTATTTATAGCACACTCACTCACACTCAGTTGTAGTGCATAGATGAGGAAGAAGAAGGCACCGAGGCTATGAAGAAAGAGGTTGCTGCTGTCAGGAGATCATCTTACTATTTTGGGGTTTTACTTTTGGTGCTGATTCTATCTCTGAGGAAGTTGCGGGGTTTTCTCCATTTATGGTTTACTCAAGGAAAAATATTGTGTTCTTTATCTCTTGTGTTTGATTGTTGTGCTTGTTATTCTCTCAGTTAAAGATCCTAATTTAATGCTAGCTTAATGTTAAAAATCTAACATAGAGTTTGCTGGTTCTCTTTGAAAACTTGATCTACGGGTCATATCATCAGTGGAGTCATTGAAGTCTAGATGCTTTGAGAATGGAGTCGCCAGGTGAAATATGTACAATCTCCTTGATTTCTGATTGCTGATCACCATCAACAATCAAATCTGAAACAATGTCGTTCATACCCAGGGAAAGATTTGAACCTTCGTTCCCCGACAAGGGTGCCAGTTTGTTAACACCAAGAACGTACCTAGGTTGTGGGAGGTAAATCCTGGGGTAGCATCAAAACCACTTTATATTTCATTTCTGACCTGATACAATCAGAGAGGGATCTCTCACTATATACAAGTTTCCACACTCAAAATATTCAATCGGGATAGTCAGAAGGTCAAATTTCTAAACAAGACAAGTTTGTTTCATAAAGTTTGGTGGGACAATTCATGGAGGAGACCATTGGGCCATGGAGTCAATTATCCAGGTCTGAAACAAGTTGCAGGGGGTAATAAGTTTGAAGGTTTGCAAACAGATGCAAGGTAGACACCGTTTCTTCAATCTGGAGATATTAGCAGGTGGTTTAGTAGACAAAGGGAGACAACCGATCAAACAAAGCACCTAACTAGGGTGAATTCTGCAAGACTTTAGAAGAAAATGTTTAAAATGTTTGAACAATTGGCCAAGAGCATACGGGATGAATTCTGGACCATATACACTAATGGCCAAACATGAAAGAAAATACAAACTGAAATGAAAAACAGGATAATAGTCATGTAAAGAAAGTTACTCATTGAAGAAAGAGATGGCACATGAATCTCTGCCATGAGAGTTTATCATTCCACCTCTGCAATTTTATTCAACTTTGGGAAACTAAGAATATATTACAATGGATAGCCCCTGCTCTTGAAAATTTCCCAACCCTTCTCCCCTATGGGGAGAGCCTATTTATACTGTCTCAGATCCCTGAGGCTAGTCCTCGAAATCAGACCTGGACTGCTTACAATCACTATAAAAAAGAACAACCAGAGTGTGGTACTGATGCCATAGTTTACATGTAATTTAAATAGACATTATGGAGTGAGTGGGTGTGCTCGGTCTGGGTGAAAACCCGACCTTTTTGTTGTTGATCCTGCTGATTTCAAGAACGATGTCTTCATGTCACCTTTCACGTGAGTCACCATTGACTAGGTTTGGAGTCTCTGGCCTATTTGTCAAGTCAACAATGCACTTTTATACCCCTTCTTTGTGTCACCTCCATGCTCAAAAGTACCTTTCTGCATGGACGCAAACTCGAAAGGCAGTTTGTGTCCCCTCCTTGCTCAACCTTCTTCGTAGCCCTCCCCTCTCTAGATAACACTGTTAGATGGGGGGCCTGGAAGAACTGCCACATTGCTTCTGGAAAAGACAAACCTATGTAGTGGGTTGTCATTCTTGTACTCCCCATCCTCCATGAGGAGAGATATCCCACAGGAAATATTGTGGAGTGTGCCTCCACCCTCCCCACTACCTTTGGTAAGTGGACTTCACAAATGGGGCGGTGCAGGCATTGGACCCTTGATGCTCCAACCCAAACAATAGATCCCATAGAGCGTAGCCCGAGACTATCCTCTTGTGCAGAATCTTTGGAGGTAGTAACTGTATCAGGGGTTCCTGGAAGAACGCTCAAGGGACGTGAGTGTCCAAGAAATGCACAGCTGGCGGTGTGGCTATCAGAAGACAAGTGTATCTCTCAACTTTATTCACGTCCACGCCCTGATGGTTGGTGCTATCCCTATTATGAAAAACCAAGGCAATGGATGAGCATGGAAACGAGCTCACCAACCATCAATACACCCAAATAGACAAGATTTTCGAACCAGATTGCCATTACCAATTCCTTAGAAACTCTAGGGACTTGAAACAAAATGAAACTTCGAGTTCTATACTAGCTCATGCCATGCGTATCAAAGTCTTTGAAAGGTGGTGTTATATATATATAATTTGGGAGACTGAACTCTGCAATGACCAGTCAGCATTCCCGCACATTCCATCTTCGAGTAGCTTGGTTCTGACATGTGTGAGGGCTTGAGCCGAGTGATCCCTTACCCGCTGGAGATATAGTCATGCCGCTTTATCTGATGTGTCATTTCACTATTTGCTACGGGAAAGATTGCTGGGTGTTACCCTGTATGGTGGAACTTATGATCCAAATCATATGGAATGGATGTTCTCACACTCCTTCACTCCTGTGATGTAGGAAACATAATGATCTCCCAAGCTGTGCTTGCCTTGCTTCGTGTGAAGAGCGGATTCGCCTGCTCCACCTCATGGATTCCCATGATAATTCCATTCCTCCACACGCCAAACCACACAAAGGATACCTGACTTTAGGTGATATGGCACTTCCACAGGGATGATTTCTCCTATATGCATGCTACAAATGGCATCGGGGGAATCAATTAATATGCTAGAAAATAGATCATGCATGAGAGCATCCCCTCTGCTGTCAGATTGACCTAGAAATGACCCTCATGGTATTGATATTTTCTCAACCTTTCGATATGGGATTCTTTCACATCCATCGTCCACATGTCTTTAAACCCAAGCCGTTGAAAAACAACTCTTCATACTAAGTTTCTATAATCATCAACATGTAGAACTTGATTAAGGGAGATCTACCTTAGGCGTTGATCCATGACCATCCTTCATTGGGACCATCCAATCATGAGAACCTTAACACTCCGCCAATCACTTCTCATTTGATCACCCATGCTACTTGTAATCATGGAATGCTTATCGCTCATTGATCCTCTCGACCCCTTACTCTGGATCATAGATCTTCACAGCCTCTACGACTTTTCATGAATCAATATTTTGACATACCCCGTGCTAGTTCATATTGTGGAATAGACTATGGCCATAGATCTACTTCCACCTTCATCTCAGTCATCCAACCTTTCCTCCCATTAACATATTTTGCATTTTGGAAAAGCCTCTTCCTTCACACATGTTTCCCTAGTGGTATCACCCTAGGCTGTCGATTTGGCCCCTCCTTTATCTTGACCTTCCAACTCTTATCCCTTTTAATGGACCTCATGAATGTTAAACCAGGATCTTCTCTCGCATCTTTGGCCTATGGGAACGCGCTCCACCGTTGATCTTCTTCGTCATGGATCTGAACTGTCTATATTCGACCTTGTTTATTCATTTCTTTGGCTGTGTGTTTTGACCGTAGAAGGATTTACCACCGCAGATCCAGGTCCCCTCTTCATCTAATTGCTCTAGATGATGGAATCTACCAACCTAATAACCTGAAAGGCGCTTGCATAATTTTTCACCGAACATGATCATTTTCGAATCCCTCAAACTCATAATTCAAAAATTTGAACATAGTGCTAACAGATACCAAAGGTAGGATCCAAAGCATAGAATCTAGGAATTGTTGTAGAATCATTCGAGAAATAAAGACAAGAGTAACGGTGTTTGGGGAACATGCTAGAAGGAACAAGATCCCAGGAATTCCACCGAGGTAATAAGTTTCCATGGGATTGCTAGATTTTATAGGAAGTTGATCAAATATTTTAG
The DNA here is from genome assembly GCA_001517045.1 of Pseudotsuga menziesii. NCBI lineage: Eukaryota > Viridiplantae > Streptophyta > Pinopsida > Pinales > Pinaceae > Pseudotsuga > Pseudotsuga menziesii. The sequence goes on from LPNX010196146.1 coordinate 270,927, forward strand.
CCACATATGTGTACCATTTCCAACATGTATGAAAATGGGTGAGTTCAAGTGGATTAGGGTAGCTCAAGGATAATTTGAAAAGTTGAAGTAGAAAGTGATAGAGAGACCACTTTTGGCTCTTTGATATTTTGACAAAGTTTTTCAAGTAGGATGTGATGATAGTGGAGTAGCAATTGGAGAAGCGTTAAGCCATGAAGGTTGGCCAATTGACTTTTTAGTGAATAGTTGGATGAGGCTCAGAAGAAATATTCATTCTAAGATCAATAATTTTATGCTATTGTACAAACATTGAAGAAATTGAGCACTACTTGTTTCCAAAAGAGTTTGTATTGTTCACTGATCATTAAGCTTTGAGGTCAAACCAAGTTTAATCAAAGACATATGAAGTGGGTATAATTCATGTAGATTTATAATATTGTCCTTATACACAAGTTCAGAAATTCAAACAAGCTATCCGATGCATTAAGTCGAAGAACTCCATTGTTGAACACAACAACTGTTTAGTCGATTTGATTGGAGTCAATGAAGGGTGACTATGTATTAAATCAATATTTTGATAAGGCATGGAAAACATCTAAAAAGAATTGGAGTGAAGAAAATACCACATACTTATATTATTTCATCAAGGAATAATATATGTTTAGGAGCCATCAATTATACATGCCTAAAGGGTCAGTTAGAGAAAACCTGCTAAGGGAATTACATACTGGAGAACTAGGAGGTCATTTTGGCATTAATAAAACCAAGGAATTGGTTTAGGAAAATTTTCAATGGCCAAGATTAACAAATGATGTGAAGAAATGGATACAACATTGCAAGATATGTCAACATGCAAAGAGAAAAAGTGAGAATACAAGACTTTATACACCATTACCTCTACCAGAATTTCCATGGGTTGATATTGACATGGATTGCGTTTTGGGATTTCCTAAGACTAAGAAAGACAATGATTCCATATTTGTAGTTGTTGATAGGTTTTGAAATATGGAAAACTTTATTCCCTTCAAGAGGAGAAGTGGTTCCATAGGTATTGTTGTTTTATTTTTCAAATAAATTGTGACATTGCATGGGTTTCTGAAGAGAATAACTTCAGATAGAGACATCAAGTTTATGGGACATTCCTAATGGACTTTGTGGAAAAGTTGGATACAAGGTTGCAGTTCAGTTCTACATACCATCCATAGATTTATGGGTAGAATTAAGTTGTGATTATAACTCTAGGGAATTCACTGAGTTTTTTAGTCACTGATTGACCAACATAGTGGGAGAACATGTTAGCTCAGGTGGAGTTTGCGTATAAATATTTTATGAATAAGTCGACTAGATTGAGTCCATTATAGGTCATGTAAGGAAGAAGTCCACATGGAGTAACTAATTTAATTAGGTTTCCAACTAGAACAAAAAATATCGCATATGCGAAGTTATTTGTTGAGCACATGAAAGAAGAGCACAAGAAGGTCACGAAACAACTACAAAAAAATAATGCTAGTTATAAGATGAGGGATGGCTGGTAAAGAAGACTACATGCATTAAATGGATGAGATTTATTCTATTATCTTATCCAAAAGGAAATGTTTCCAACTAGAACAAACAATAAGTTAAATATGAATATGTTAGAACAAAAAAAAAACCATTCCAATACTTAGGATACATTAATTAATCTTTTTAATTAATTTCCTGGGTCCTATACTAGCTAGTTGGCATCCACTTGTACCACTTGGTCAAAAATTGCAAAAACTACCTCTATGAGTGCCTTTAAAATATTCTGGATAATATTATGACAACTACACATACTTCCCAGTTTAGAAAGTGTGCTTTCCTTCTTTAATATCTAGACTCAGACTGATTTTCAACATCTTTAAGGTAAAAAGGTGAAAGCTAGTCATATAGAAACTTCCTTGTTTTTTCAAAACTCATCCTCCTTATTTTTCTCTCTTGAAAGCATAAGTATATTTAATTTCCATCATTAGCTGAGATACATCACTCATCCAATTCCTGACCTTCCTCTACTAATTTGTAAAGTGTTTTATGCACCCGAGGGGTATTTTTTATTTTAGTAAGCCTGTTATTGTGAGGATTCAACTTAACTCCTTAAGAATTCGAATCCATAATGTAATGATATTTTTGGAAAGCCTATTCCTATATAAGGTTGGATGATGCACACTTATGCAATGCAATTTAGTGTTATGCACCAATTTCATTCCCCAATTTTGAGTGTATATTTGCATGTCTTCTAGCAAATTTTGTGAGTTCAATTGATATAAGTTTGGGCTTAATTTCCACATGGTATCAAAGATTCTTTAGATCGATTATTCTATCTCTCATTAATTTTATAGGATCAATAATCACTCTCTCAAGGAGCGCATTCAGTATTCCTCAGGGCACAGTTACTGAAGAAATGGATCAATCTCACCATATCATCTTGACTCCATTGAACTACTTCGAATGGAATGCACAGATGGGGATTCTAATGAGGAGAAAATGCCTCTTCAGAGTGACCATGGAAACCAAGGCTGATCCTAATTCTTCTGCATATAAGATCAAGTGGCACAATAGGAGGAATGAGGCTTATGGTCTCTTGTGTATCAGAGACCTTCTTTTCCATCTAGATGGATTGACATCACCAAATGAAGCATGGGAGAAAATTCAAACCTTATTTGGAAAGATAGATGAAATGAGGGGACATTCACTAGAGAATGAGTTTGTATCACTGATTCCACACAATTTTGAGTCCTTACAAGTCTACTTCTCCAAGTTCAATGCTCTTTTCATTTAGTTAAAGCAGTGTGGTATTGAAAAGAAAGATGAACAAATAGTCTTGGCCATACTTTCAAAGCTTGGCCCTGACTATTCTATGTTTCTATCAACCTTCCATGCCACCAAGTTAATAGTTCGAAGTGGAATATGCCTTCACTTTCAAAGTTCATGGAGTCCTTGACCTAGTAGTAAGATAAGTTGGTCATGATGGGCACCATCAAAACTTCCACATATCAAGATTTGGTTGTTGGAGATTCAAATATGGATTCCAAAGGAAAGAAGAAGGATAATTCAAAGAAGCCTCCTGATCAAAAGAGAGACAAGTCCAAGTCTCATGACGATTCTTCAATCTCCAAAAAGAATTCCCAGAAGAAGAAAGGTAAAGGTGAAATGACCAAGTGTGCATACTGTGGTAAGGGATTCCACCAAGAGAGATCTTGTATGAAGAAACAAATTGAAATGTTTACTCAAATCCTTGAAAATCACAACATCTCTCTTCCTGAAGGAACAAAGAAGAAGGAGGGTTTATTAAATTTTAAAGACAAGGAGAGAGTTCATGCACTGGTTGCAAGCACCGTAAGATCCTCTTCCTTTATCATTGACTCTAGAGCTTCAAGACACATGGATTTGACAAGGGAGGCCTTCTCCTCTCTTGATAATTTGAATGATCCTTTGATTGTATTGGGGGATGATTCTAAAAATAAATATAAAGGGAGGGGTAGAATATATATTGACCATGGTTTTTCAATAATATTTTGCATGTCCCAGGTATTGCTGCCTACCTCTTTTCAGTTTATCATATGACTCACAATGGGCCACCTAATAAGGTTGTATTCACTCCCAATAATGTTGAAATCACTAATATGTCTAATGGTAGAGTCATAGCACAAGGTTATGTTGATCATAGCTCTAAAGTATACAATTTATCACACTTCATGCCATACTCTAACCCCTCTTCTCTCCTCACTCATGCTAATGAAGCTAGAAAGCTATGGCATGAAAGGTTTGGCCATCTTAACTACAAATATTTATCTGATTTATGTGACAAATATATGGTCATAGGATTACCCAAAATCAAGTTTTATTTACTCGGCCATTTTTAAGGCCCGATGACCATCCTCGATGTGAAATTTCCCTTAATGACATCCATATCCAACCTTAATGCCAAATACCCCCAAGAGGGATTTTTCGTTGTGGTTTTTAGATGTTGTTCATGTTGATTGAGGTCGACAAGTGGAATTTAGGGAAAAAGACCAATTAATCTCAGCTTATGACATTGGATATACTTATAGGAACAATTACGGTGCACAACTAACCTATTGATGGAACACATAGCATCCTTGGAGGAAATTTTTAACCAACATATGTCATATGTGGAGGTTTGGTGGATTTTCAATAGAAATTGAGCTTGAAAATATCCATTTAGGGATTTAGGATAATGCTTATATCCCCCCAAAAGTGTCAAGGGCTTGAGGATATTTTTTCCCTACAATGACTATGGTTAATTCCCCATCCATAGTGCATGAACCATTTTAAGTGGCACCCATATATAGCTCCCATGGAAAAGAACCCTTGTTGAGGGGTTGTGTTTCTATATATAGGATTTTATCATGGAACTTGAGCTTTAGAAGGTTCAATTAGGACTCAAATCCTTTGTTTAACCCATTGACCATGTGCCATAGTCCAGACCTATTTCAAGTGCACAAAACATACCCATGATACATGTGTCCCACTTGACAGATGCATAGAACCCCTACAATGGGATGATGCACTGGAACAAGGAGTTATTCAAGGCTCTTGAGTACAATAACATTCAACAATATCTCTATGTTTATTATTTTACTTCCTCGACCATGTTTAAGGACCTGGGATCAATACTTGGTGCGTCTTAGTGGCATCCATACCCAAACTTGATGCCAAAGGCCCTGAGAGAGGGTTTGTGTTGTGGTTTGTAGGTGTTTTTAAAGATGATTTAGATTGAGAATCAATGTTTAAGGAATAGGGCCCATTATTCTCCATATGACATTGGATAGACCTCTAGACACATTCCTGGTGCACAAATAACTCATAGATGGCATGCATAACACCCTTGGAGGTGATTATTAACCAACATAGGTCATATGATGAGGTTTGAAGTCTTACCAATGGCGCTTGAGCCTAAGAATATCTATTTAGGGCTTGAGGATAATAATTCACCCCCCCAACCAATGTCAACGGATTGAGGATGTTTTTTCCATACCACAACTATGGTTAAGGATTTGAGACTCATCCATAGTACATGAAACATTTTAATGGAACCAATAGATAGCTCATAGGGTAAAGAGCCTTATTGAGGTCTTGTATTTCTATGTCTAGAATTTGTTCATGGCACTTGAGCTCAAGCAGGTTCAATTAGGGTTCAAAGCCCTTATTTATCCCTTTGACGATGCGACATGGTTTAAACCTTTTTTCTAGTGAAAAAAACCTACCCATGACACATGTAACCCACTAAAAAGTATGCATAAAACCCTTAAAAATGACTGATGTGTTGGTACAATGACTCATTGAAAAATTTTGAGTTAGAGAATATTCAATAATATCCTTGGGCACTTGTTTTCCTTAGTTGACCATACTCAAGGCCACACTACCCATCCTTGGTGTGAAAAAGGTATTAATGGAATCCATATCCGAAATTGATGCTAAATACCATTGAGAGATGGTTTGTGTTGTGGTTTTCAGGTGTTTTTCATGGTGATTGAGATTTAGATGTTTTTTTTGTTAGAATAATCAACCCATAGTATTACCCACTTAGACATTAATTCATTTATTTTTGTCTTATTTGCCTAGTTCATGAGTCCCACCTTGTGCAAGT
>LPNX010196146.1:279894-349133 GCA_001517045.1 Pseudotsuga menziesii
TTTCACCACTGAAGTACAAGGCTATATTGGTAGCTAAAGGCTACTCGCAGGTTCATGGCATCGATTACAATGAGACCTTTTCCCCAGTGGCAAAGATGGATTCCATCAGGATAGCTCTAGCCATTGCAGCCTCAAGGCAATGGGAGGTACATCATATGGATGTAAAATGTGCCTTTCTGAATGGAGATCTCACTGAGGAGATATATATGCAGCAGCCTCAAGGTTTTGCTACTAACCCTTCTCTTGTGTCCAGGTTGAGAAAGTCATTGTATGGGCTAAAGCAAGCCCCCAGGGCTTGGTATGCCAAGATAGATAGCTTCTTGCTATCTCTGAATTTTGTTCGGTGCAAATCAGATCCGAATGTCTATTTGAAGTCTGTTAATGGTTCATTAATGATCATTGTGTTATATGTTGATGACCTCCTCATTACAGGAAGCTCACAGGCTGAGATTGCTTCCTTAAAAGGAGCTATGAACCAAGCCTTCTCCATGACATATTTGGGGCTCTTAAGTCATTACCCACTTAGACATTAATTCATTTATTTTTGTCTTATTTGCCTAGTTCATGAGTCCCACCTTGTGCAAGTTGATAATTGCCTATCCATAGAGGTCAAAATTGCCATATCTAACTCATGTAGTGCTTGGGAAAGCCTTAGGAATCAAATCTACTTTATTCCTGGCCTCCTAGGTGCCCTTCTGCTTTTTCTGCTTTATTGCCTTCTTTTTCAGTGTTTTAAGGCACATAGGAAAGCAAGACTAGGTGAGGTGAACTAGTTTTTTTTCCTCTTCATCCTCCACTCTTTTCTCCATGAAAAAGCATGTATGAGCTGCCATTCCACTACTCTTTAGCTTTCCCATGCGCCCTTTCCAATTCATGAGCTCCATGACAGATTTGGGATCAGCTTCTTACACCTATGGGGGATTTGCCTATTTTGAGTAAGCCTGCTTTATGCTAGTTTTGGATGCCTCCTTATGCATTCGAACTCTTGATGTATTATATATATTCAGCAACCTATTTTATTACAGGGTTGGCTATTGTACACTCAGTTAATATAATTTTGTGTTACAGCTCCATATTCAGTCTCCATTGTTAGCAATTTTGCATGATCAATTGATAATTGTTGTGGGTAAAATTAATCTACTGCTGGCCTAAATTTCTACATTTTTTAGGGAACAAGGACCATTATTAACCTCTTATGACATTGGATAGACGTCAAAACACATTCTTGTTGGATAACCTATTTATGTCATACATAACAACCTTGTATGTGATTGTTAAACAACAAAGGTCATATGTGGAGGTTTTAAGTCCATGCCCTTAGCTCCTACCCCTCCTCTCTTCCCACCCATTGTTTCCATGATAACACATTCACCCTCTTTCACCTCTTCATCATTAAACCTCTTTACTAGATATGCTTCCTTGCAACCTCTCGAACCCCACCCCTCTCATTCCCACCACTTCCTCATACTCAATTCCTCTCTGATCCCCCATACCTTTTGTCACATATTTCATTTCCTCTTTTCTTTCCCATACCCTTTGGGACATATTTCAATTCCTCTTTTATCCCCCACAATTAGGTTCAAAAAAACTTTATTCACATATTTCACATCTCAATGATTGGTTCATGATGCCAATCTAAACCTCTTAAAATAAACAACTTAACCCATTAACTAACTAAAATCTTCACTTGAGATCCAAACACAATATTTTAGTTAGGTTAGGGTTGCAGTGATAATAATTTGAATTATATTGAGACATAGTTGTTTTCCTTTAGGGTTATATTAAAATCCTTTCAAAGGGATGTGGTTCAAATCCCATATGAAAAAGGGCACAGTCTATTTTGAGTGTTAATGCTTAGACCGAGATCAAAATTTTGATGGATTCATCTAGTTGTTTCAAGATTATAGCTATACCCTTGATCGTTGATGATTGTTTTAGGTCACACAATATTTATAGTTGTTTGTGAAAAGGTATCCTAGTGGACATTCATAGGTTTCCATCCACTGTGGATCTCTTGGATGAGATGGTACTTGAGATAGATAATTGTTATCTGCAAGAATTTCCCTAGTTCCCTTCACTATAATTGTCTCTTTCATACCTTCATTTGGGTTACACCATTGGCGAAATTCATCAAACCAATTGGAGGCATATTTGGAAGGCCCCGTGCAAATGGTAGAGGGATCCGTGACACATGTGGAGGAACTTCTTGTGGTTCTAGAAATAATGCTTATATTTCCACCACCAAATGTGCATAGTTTGACCAAATATTGTTCAAGGTTTTGTACCATAATTTCTGACGGTTCCAGTAGAAAAGGCTCATGATTCTATACGTAATGTTCATTCCCCCACCAACATTGTTCATGGTTCCAAAACTAATGATCATGGTTCTATATGCATTGTTGGTGGTTTTTTAGTTTTGGATACATGGTTCTAGATACATAAACCGCACATATATAAGAAACACACCTAACATAAGAAATGTAGCTAATATAACTTCATTGATGGACGCACATGGATATCCCATGTGCCTAACCTTGAATTGAATTTTATAAATTGGACACCCCTAACCCTTTATCCCTAACCCTAAACATGCTAACAACCAACTACTAAGTCATGACCCTCAACTGCTCGTCCCTAATCTCAATGTAAAAGTGGACTAATAAGGGTATTGAGACACTAATATGGAACTAGTTATATGCCATTAGGATGCTAAGATGCTAAATATGCTAATAGGATGTTGAAATTATATTAGATGTTGGAATAAAATCACTAATAAAAAATGAAAACTATGATTCCTTTATATGCAAGGACACAAGGAAGACACACATATGATATAAATTAACAATACTAAAACCAAGAACACAAAATTAGAACACCAAAATATCATCACAAATGTCATTTTTCAATTTACACAAATAAATATAAAAATAAAAATCCAAAAATATATATTCTAACAATACAATATTATTCATCATTATGGGTGAATATATAATACAACATCAAGGAATAATTCGAATACCTAAAGAGGCAGTTGAAATTACCAACCTAGACTGACTCAAGAGCTAACTCAGTGTGGGAAAATCACCACTAGAGCTAACTAGTGCAACTTTGGATCACTAAAACAATTCACAACTAGTTAAATGAAGAGGGTAGGTGAGTATATTCACCCTACCTTCCTTAAATCATGCAAACTGGCGCTAGAGAGACTGAGAGTGAACTAATTAATGGGAATAATAATTGAACATAACTGAATACTTGCTGGAGTCAAATAATGGACACTATTGGTGGCAATCTGAGTGGGTACCTAAATTATAGGGATTGATCCCTATAACAACAAAAATCATGCAGATAGGTGGAGTAAGTGGTAGATGTCCACTAGATGTGTCCCCCATGCACTAGTGAAGTGATGAAGACCTCTTAAGATAACGAAATAAACAAATATACTTATGTGGTCAAAGGGAGGATTTAATAATAATACTAACACCCCCCTTGAATCCTAACTTTGAAAAACCCAGGCCTTGGTAACTAAGACCAAAGGTCACCCATTACAATCTAAATGTAAAAAAATATTTGTCCATGTAAACTGAGGAAAAAGGAAAACCTGCATGGGGAAAACCCTTTCTCAAAAATGGGCATGGAATAGAATTTAAATGAATATATTCACTCTGTCTTGTTCTTCAATTGAATAAGCTGAATGTACCACTTCTTGGTGAAAAAATTTGTGGAGTTGTTGTAGATGCCTTGATCATGTATCAATTTTCCAATGTTGTGTAGACACAAAACATGAGGAGAAACCCCTTGAAGATCATCTTTTGGTGATGAATGAGCATCATATGAGTGATTATTGATGTGACAACATAAAATATCAGATCTGAACATAAAATCATAGATGAAAAAGAGATATGTACAATCATCTCTTCACCAAATAACATCAATGAAATCGACATGCTCAATTTCTAGTGTAGCTACACAATGGTGAACCCAATCATAAACCTTCTTTTCAAATTCATGTGAAACCTTTATAATTATATAATAGAGCATATTAGGCTATGAAATATCATAAATTATTCATATGGAGAAGAAAAAAACCAACGTATAGTGGCTCCAAAATCAGGTTGAGCCTACTGTAGGAAAACTAGGTGGAACTAGTCTACATTGACAATTGGGAAAATATGGAGAGTATAAGGATATAAAATTCGACCTAATAAAGGTTATATAATATAAAAATGTATGTAAAAAAATCCCACATATAGAAATTTATATGGAAAACCAACCAATGATGGAAAACAAAGACATAATAACAACTTGCACCAGTGATACAATATAGGAAACCCTGAAATTGTATAGTTTACCAACTGGAGAATTTGGGTGTTGTAGGGTCTTATGAGAATAAAATGGATGGGATAATGGTGTCATAACCTGAATATCAGCATTAAAATAATATTATAAATCAGAGGAATAATAATCTAAATGTATTTTGAGAGAGTTGGATGGAGGTAAGTCAGAAGCTAGTGACAAAAAACTAGTATTGAGAGGAGATGGATCTGGGGAACTGATAGGTGTCTTTTCCATGGGAGGAAAATATATTTATAATTATAATATATAATAATGAGTATAAAATCATATATATAATGAAAATAATTTATTCTGGAAACCAAATCATGACAATCATTACCTTTTAATTGCATAGTGTGACAGTGCCCCTAGGGATCAACATATATTTCCCTTCCTTCCTCTGTTGCAAAATATGGAACATCAATGTTTTTTCTTTTGAGAAACTTATTCATGACATCCATAATCTTGTTAAAGTAATATTTTTCATTGTGATAAGGGTTGTTGCAATATGTACACTTTGATCTTTCTTTATTGTTGCCCCTCTTCTTGGAATTTGAGCCTTCATCAGTAGAGTAAGAACCTTCATCTTTAGAGTCTGACTTTGGATTCTTATCCTTCAATTTTAACTTTACTTTGGACTTGAAATTTTTTTTTTTTATATTTGAAAGTGTATGATCCTTTGAGGCTTTGAGAGTCCCTACTTGAATTAGCTTGAAATTCTCTTGAGTGAGAGAATCTATGAATGCATCCAAGGATGGCATCCTCCAATATTGAATTGCAAGCTTAGTAGCATGGAATGTTGATAAAAAAAGTAAGTATTCCAGACCCATATTCGATAGGATGGAGAGGATTAATTTCTCTTATTTCTTCTCAATCCCACAATGCTTGAGAAAAATCACTAGTGACTTAAACTTGGTGATGAATTCCTCAATGACTTCGAATTCACTTGGTCTCAATGAGATCAAATCATTCTCCAATTGGTGTCCTCTAATATCATATTTATTTCCAAATAGGAATTAAAATTTGATCCAAACTTCATTAGTGACTGTTAAGCCATTAATATGGAAAAGAAGTTATAGAGAGAGAAAGAGAGACAAAGCAATCCATAAGCTTCATCCTTCCCGTTCTACCACTTTTCTCTCTCAACAACTGCATTTGGATCGATCTCTAAGGCCAAGCAACTCTGTACAGACCTATGTTGTGTAACAACATCTCAATCTTGGATTTCCATTCATGGTAATTGAAGGAATTCAAGGTTACTATCTTATATATATCCATGCTTTGTTGATGCGATACTGGTGAGAGAAATCAATACTTGCACAAAACCAAAAATAATTTTTTTGTAAGAAAAATCAACCTCTACTTCGATAATGAGAACATTCACTGGGTGTAGCACACCTGGATAGAGTTCTCTAGATATAATCCAAAGGAAGAATGCAATTATTGCTAGAATTATGTGGAACCCAGCTGCTTTTGGTGCATCAATGGAAGTATCTGAGGGAGATTAGAATAGCCTGACCAGGATTTGATACCATATTAGATTCTGACAAGAAGATCTTGGGACATAAATAGTGTTTACTTAGATTTCACAAGAAAAATAAGATAAGAAGATTAATTGCTATTAGACAATGATTTGAAGAACAATATGACAAATCTTGCATACAATATTATTCATCGTTATGGTTGAATATATAATACAACATCAAGGAAGAATTCAAATACCTAAAGAGGACATTTAATATACCAACCTAGAGTGACTTAGGAGCTAACTCAGTGTGGGAAAATCACAACTAGAGCTAACTAGTGCAACTCCGTATCACTAAAATAATTTACAACCATTTAACTTAAGAGGGTAGGTGAGTAAATTTTCCTTACCACCCTTAAATAATTCAAACTTGCGCGAGAGAGACTGAGAGTGAACTAACGGATGGGAATCAGAGAATAACTGGAGATAACCAAATACCTACTAGATTCAACTATTGGACACTCCTGGTGGAAATTCGAGTGGGTACCTAAATTATAGGGATTGATCCGTGGAGCACCAAAATGTGTGCATACAGGTGTAACAAGTGGTAGATGTCCACTAGATGTGTCCCCCATGCACTGGTGAAGTGATGAAGACATATTAAGCTAGGTAAATAAATAAATAGACTTATGTGGTCAAATGGAGGATTTAATAATAATCCTAACATAGACATCTTAATTTAATTTAGGAGTCTAAAAACGACCTAATCCAACCTTTAAATGATCAAATTTGAGAGAATTTGGGTCGAGATTAATATTGTTGGGTTTAGAAGGCCGACACACCTTTCTAGTTTACATAGAGTGTCATCCTTACGGAGACACTTTTTACCTTTCCAAGATGTTTTGGTGATGCTCTATGTCTTAATCCTATAGAGCATCCATTCTAGCACTTTGAATTCACGGGATCTTGATGTTTTGGGCATAAAATCCTCATTTATTGACTAGTTTGAGGGATTATTTTTTCCCTAGATAGCTTAGTAATCTTAAATCATATATATTAGACATTTATTACACCTAATTTGGCTAATATTTTTATATTCTTTAATGATTTTAAATATTTGTGTGCTTACTAGCTTGAAAATTGTCAAAAAATTGTCAAAAACTAGGAATTGCAAATCACTATTTTAGGCCTATATTTAGGGATGATTTTGAACTTCAAATAATTGTATATGATGGTAGATACCTATTAGGAAATATCAGGGGAATATTTGAATAATTTAGGATCAATTTCACTTGAATTTGGAAGCCTTATAAATCTCCTTAAAATGCTAGGAAAATCACTTTAATTAGAAATTTTTTGAGCTTTGTTCAAGTTTTATTTAAAAAATTGATCAGATATGAATGTTTAGGACATATTTATCATTTATATCCTTCATTTAATTATTAAACTCTGAATTTTTTTTGATTTGGTCACTTTAATCACTTGTTTGCATAAGAAAATTGTCAAAAAAATTAAGAAACATGGCACATTGTTTCAATTTATGAACCTTTAGGCCATGGAATTTTGAGTTGCATGAACTTAATTACCCGAAACACAACATGAAATCAAATATAAGAAAAAATTAGAACAATCATTTAAATAATATGCAGTTAATAACCTAAGATAAATTAAAAAAATTAAAAAAATCTTCCAAGAACCATAAGAATATGACTTAATCAAGTAAACTTCTTTTGGATGGATTAATATTGACTTTCGGGTGGTCCTATGAACGAGAAAGTGGATCTCAAGTGTAATAGTCTAGATTTAGATTTTGAGCTTAATTTCAAGCCCTACGTATCCTCCTCACTTACACTTTTGGGTGGTCCTAGGAATGAGAAACATTGATCCCAAGTGTAATAATCATCTTTTGAATTTTTGAAGCATATTATCAAGCCACGAGTATCCTCTTCACTTACAGTTTCAGGTAGTCCTGTGAATGAGAAAGTGGATCTCAAGTGTAAATGCTTGTTAGTTTTAGAATTTCAAAAGATATTTAGAAATTTTCATTGATTTTCAAAGCATAAACTTGGAACATTAAATTCAACATTCATAAAGAGAGCACCATGTAATTGTAAAATAGAAATTGGATCATAATCCTACATTTAAACATTGCTTTGGGAGTTTTATTAGAAATAGTAAAAATATTGAATATTCAAACATTTTCCATTTCCAATTAGTGATAGTTGAAGCAAATTGAACACATCTTATGTTTGAATCCAACTTATTGAACCCTTGCTAAAAAATTGGAAACTTATTTGAAAAGAAGAAGTTAATAATTCGTGACAATAAAACATCACTTGTTTAGATTTTTTTTTTAAATTCGTAAAAGTGATTCTATTTTTAAATTTGCATGTTTGAAGGATCTCAAAGAGTCTCTTAATATTCCATTGTATAAAATTTTATTGAAATAAAGGAAAGAGTAGTGAGCATTGTGAATTTGATTGGTTCAACATTTTAAATCACAAACACCACCAGTTTCACCATCACTCCTCAAAACTAAGTATACTACTCTAAAAACAATGCTTAATCTAAAAACTATCAAGATTATTTTTGATATCACCAACATAGATTAGGCCAGGGCCTTGGAATACAATTGGAGAGTTAACACTTCCTCGACCACATAATTTTGAAACTGGTATTTATTAAAGAGAAATAAAATCCATTAGTAGCAAATAAAGCATGCTAGAAAAGAGCTTCTAATACACGTTTTAAGAATGAGGTCAATCCAAATTACTAAGGGCGGTATCCCCCTTCTTGCTTATTTGGTGGGAAATTAAAACATTACATTATTTCAATTAAGTTACCAAGTCCTTGGGGTGACATAACTTTATTGAGATATCTAGTATATGTGAGTTATCCTAGATTGACAACTATCTGATACAAACACCAATTGTGAAGTGGTAACCATAGTTTCTTTTCCTAGGGAATCACACATGCTATTGGAAGTGGGGAATGCTTGCACTATCTGAGACATATATAAGGTTGTTTCAACTCCTTGGGAGTTTGAGTAGCCAAGAGGTAACACTTGCACCTTTGGTGATTGAATAAAAATGTAATTGTTTCTCATACCTTCACTATTTATTAATTGTTGAGGCCCAATGTTCCCCAGGAGCTACTAGTTTTGGAAGGGCCTCTAATCCAACTTTTTACTGAACTCCAATTCTTTGGAAATAATTTTGCTTGTTGATTTTCTTAGGACTTTTTTAGATGTGTGGACACTTTGATTTTTGTTGACTCTAGTTTCATTCAGGATTATCTTATTGTATTTTAATATAATCAAATAAACAAATCCTTTTATTAAAATTCATAGTGACTAATCTACTGATCCACCTGTCAAGGTGGCAGTGAGACAATTTACCCAAGTTTGAATGCCTCTATAAATTGTGGAGGTAGATACATGAACCAGATCTTTGTGATTTGTAAACTGAACTACTTATAAACCCAATCACATGTTACTAGAGAAGAACAAAATAAAACTAGATCTTTGTGACTTGTAAACTGAACTACTTATAAACCCAATCAAATGTTACTAGAGAAGAACAAAATAAAATCAATTCTCAGAATTTGTCACATCATGGATGAAACATAGATAGAGTTGATGATATTACTCTAGTTGAAATTGAAAAAATAGAATATCACATAGTTGCTCATATAAATACACCCTTAACATATTCTTTAAACCTAGTCATACTTACAGAAAACAAGTCACTGCATTACACTTGAACCTTTGGCTTCATCAAGAGTTCAAGTACCACAATAATGTATCCTTAAATGGTTGTGGGAGGTTAGCAAAATCCTCTAGGGACACCCAATAGTTGTCTAGGTTCTACTTCTGGGGGAAACCCTTTACTATGGAATGTTAATATTCCTGGCAGAAATAATGCACCCTAGAACACAACTTCCAATTGGGATTATCCTTCATCTATGGGAAGAAATTCCCCAGAGTTTCATCCTCTGATTTATCCTAGCACAATTCCTAGGTTAAATCCATCTATCAACCCCCTTTCGAAATGGAGTGGTCACATTTCAGGAAGTACTAAATTTTTTTGGATCTGACCTTCGCAAGGAGGAAAGCTACCTTGGAATGATTTTCAAGCCCAAGAAAAATTGTCATCGTATGGTAAGGATCCAAGAAGTAACCAAACCTATTGGGTCTTACCTATGCATAGGGGGAAATCCACCCATTGGTCATGTTCCAGGAAGTACCCAATCTTCTTGGGGGAATTCTCTGCAAGGGGACATCCCACCTTGAAATTCTAAACAATCCCAAGGAAAAGTGCCATGGTGTGGTAAGGATCCAAGAAGTAACCAATCCTCTTGGGACATACCTCCGCAAGGGGGAAATCCACCCATTAGTCATGTTCTAGGAAGTACCCAATATTCTTGGGGGAATTCTTTACAAGGAGACAATCCACCTTGGAATTCTAATCAACCACAAGGAAAACTGCCATGGTGTGGTAAGGATCTAGGAAGTAATCAATTCTCTTTGGATATACCTCCAGAAGGGGGAAATCCACCCATTGGTGATGTACCAAGAAGTAACCAATATACTTGTGGGAGCTATCCATAAGGAGACAATCCACCTTGGAATGATTTTCACACCCAAGGACCACATCAATGGAGTGGTAAGATTATAGGAAATAATAGATCTCATTGGATTCTAACTTTGCAAGGGGGAAATCCACCAATTCATCAATGGTGTGGTCATCTTCTAGAAAATATTCAATCTCCTTGGATTATAACCTATTAGGATTTATAATCCTCCCTTGTACATACTTAGTCTATTAGATTATAATTTCCTAACTTAGGAGTCATTAATTAATATTGGCTCCACTAGTACCATTAGGTCCACTTGGGCTATTGGTGCCACTAGTACCAGTCACTAGAGTGTGGGGAACACATATAGAGATTAACTACAACTGACTACACCTTAATGCATCAATTTATGTGCCTCTAAGACCAATCCATACAATTTAGGAGCCAATGGGAGTTGCACCACCTACCTCCTTCAGTTATTGATAGTTGGTAACTAGTTAAGCTAAGTTATGCTCTAGTTACATTCAGTTAGATGTCCTGCAGTCTAGCTAGTGCTAGTATTGCATGGATGCATGTGGGTAGGTGCCTATTCTCACTTACTTCTCTCCTACCACATTAGTTCAACTAGTTTAACTGATTATAACTGGTTGAGAGACCGGCTTAGACATCTTGAGTTAGACTAGTGAGCTCCAATAGTGATTTAGACACTTCTAGTTAGCCAGTCATCCAGTCTTGAGTTGGTAGATTCAAATCCTATCCACATGATTCAAATTATCCTTTATGTAACATTCATGTATATTAATGGTATTAATGAATTTTATACTGTAATTACACTGAGAAATACTTATCTTTTTCCTGTGAAATTTGTCTTATTAAATGTGTATTTTTCATTCCATTACACTGCATAATAATACAAATCAATTGCACTCATTTATTGAAGATCAATGGCACAATAATTCAAACATGGTATTAGAGCTTACTCAGGCATACAACAAGTCTGTCCAATCTCCATTGTACACCAAAAGCAACTGGGTTTACACATAAGTCCCACAAAGTGTGCATTGCTAACTCTGGATTCATTCAGAGAAGTCTCTGTGTGCATGACAGACCCTGAGAAAGTGTACATGTAGAGATGGAAGGCTTGATATTGACATAGTGCGAATTGTTTTTGATTTTGCAGTGTTTTCTTATAGGTGCTATGTAGCTTAAATGAATAAATTGGTTGTTCGGAAGGACAATTGATGGAATCTCAAGATTTCTTACCCCAGATCATAACTCCCTTCAACTATGTTCATTAGAGGGCATATATGCAGGTCTCCTTGCGAAATCTTAGCCTGTATAGCATCAATATGGGAAGAGAGACAAAACCAAATCATCCTGCTAAGAAAAATAAGTTCTTGAACCGGTTGGATGAAGCATTTGGATTCTTTTTTTCTCACATCTCCAGGGATCTCCTCTTTCATCTTGATGGATTGAAGACTCCCAAAGAATTTTGGGAGAAGCTTGAATTCATGTTTGGAAAACAAGATGAGATTCGGGGGCACATATTGGAGAACGAGATAATAGCATTGAATCCCAACAGGTTTGAAACCATCCAACAATTTTTTACAAAATTCAAGTCTCTAGCATTAAAATGTAAGCAATGCAGAATAGGAGGAAGGATGGGCAGCTTGTGCTCTCAGTTCTCAGAAAACTTAGTTTCGAGTATTATGTCTTCGTCTCTAGCTTCCATTCCAGAATATCTTCTATCCCCAATTGGAATATGCCTTCACTTGATGGCTTTTCCAAGTTTTTAATACAGGAGTAGGAAAAGTTGGTCAAAATGGAAGTCCTCCAAAATTCCAAGAACCAAGCTATTCTGATGTTGGACTCTACCAATGCACAAGATAAAGGGAAGCACAAGGGGAAGGAGCCTAAATCATATAATTCGAATCCAAAAGAGAATCAAAATTATTCTGAAGGAGCCTTGGGCTCCAAGAGAAAGAATTTTTTTGAAAAGACTAAGTGTCCTTATTGTATGAGGGGATTTCATCTTGAAAGCCAATGCATGAAGAAGAAGACCGAATAGCTGTCCACCCTCCTTGAACATAACAACATTTCTCTTTCACATGGAGCAAAGAAGTCTAATGTTGGACCACATACATACAATCATGAGAGTTTCCATGCCTTGAAGGCAGACCTTACTCAGTATAAATCTTATTTGATTGATTCTGGAGCATCTGAACACATGGTTGCCTCCAAGGAATCCTTCTCCACTCTCACTCTATCAAGAGGACCTAGAATTCACATGGGATATGACTCTCAAATCAATGCTATCGAAAGAAATTCAATTAAAATACAGCATGGTGAGTTCAAAAATGTCCTCTTTGTGATCTCTCTTGCAACAACTATGTTATCTATTTATCAGATGACCCATAAGGATCTCCCAAGAGAGTTACATTTGACTCTGACTTAGTTGAAATCACAGAAAAAGATACTGGAAAGATCATAGCGAAAGGTATTGCTAATCATGCCACTAAGGCTTTTGAATTCTCACATTTGTTTCTTGTTTCACCTCCTACAACTCTATTGACTCATGTTAACAACAATAACAAGTTATGGCATGAGAGATTTGGGCATCTCAATTTCAAATATCTCTGGAAACTCTACAATGATAAAATGGTTGAAGGCTTTCCTCTCATCCAAACTTCCGATGGAGTATGTCCTAGTTGCTTGGTAGGTAAGCATCCAGAGAAGAGGTATGAAGTTGGGAAGGCACATAGAGCTACATCTATACTTGATTTGAAACACAGTGATGTGTTAGGACCAATGCCTACAACATAAATTAATGGTTCCAGTTATTTCCTTAATTTTATTGATGATTGTTCTAGGTTCTGCTGGATATATTTCATGAAATAAAAATCAGAAGTATTTGGAATTTTTAAATTTTTTAAAGCTATGATTGAGAATATTTTTGGGAAAAATATCAAGTCCATAAGACTAGATAATGGATACGAATACATTAAAATATACTTCCAACAATATTATGAATCAGAGGGGATTTGACTAGAACACTCAGTTCCATACACACCATAGCAAAATGGTGTGGATGAGAGAAAAAATAGATCATTGAAGGAGATGGAAACATGTCTTCTCCAAGCAAAGAATATTCCTCTTCCTCTTTGAGCAAAAGCTATAAACTATGCTTCATACATACATATTAAAGTGCCTCATAAATCAGTGGTTGGGGCCACTCCATTTGAAGCACTGCATGGGCATAATCCCAATGTCTCTCACTTGAGAATTTTTGGTTCCAAAGCCTGGGCCAGAATACCCATTTATAAGAGAAAGGCCTTCCAATACTAATGTAGCGAATGCATGCTGCTAGGATATGCAGAGGATGCAAAAGAATACAAGTTAATGGAGGTTTCAACTAGGAAATTCTTCATTGAGCACAATGTTCAATTTGAAGAAGATCAGTTATTTGATCTATCACCATTCGAAGCACAAGAAGGTATAACCACTCTTCCACTACCTTTTGATGATGATGATTTGTTACATGTTTCAGATTTAGATGAATAGGATCAAGATAAACATGATCTTGGTATTGAGGTTGAACCTCAAGATTCTAGATCCAGATCCAACATCCATTCCATACCAAAGGACTAAGCCTAGATGGGATCAAAATCTCATTGCTTCAGCTGGGGATGGTGTTGGAAATCCATAAGACATAAGGACAACAAGGGCCAAGTATCATAATGAGCATGTTTCTCTCACTTTCACACATTCACTCTCTACAGAGTGGTTCAACAAGGTTCCAGGGAAGTGCTACATGATGATAGCGAATGATCAACCACTTGTCCCACAAAAGTAGAAAATTAATCATTCCCTTCCTCCTCCATACAGAAGAAATACATACAACATCCATCAGATTAGAAGGACACTGAGAGGTTCACATGCAAAGCTTCAGGATCCTACTACACAGAAGAACCATGTTGCTGCATAGTGCTGCAAATTGCAGCATAGTTTTTGCAAGTTATTTCCAAAAGAGGGAGATTTTTCTCCTAAGAATAGTTTGTATTTCCTGTTCCTGCTTATTTTGAGGGGGGGGTTTCCCATGAGGTTTTCCCCTATTTCCTCTGTTTATTAAGCAAATTTTTTTAATTATTTTAGATTCTATACAGGTGACTTTTGGCCATGTTGCTAGGGCCCACAATTGTCCAAGTTAGGATTAAGGGGGGGTGTTAGTATTTATAATCCTCCCTTGTCCATACTTAGTCTATTAGATTATATTTCCTAAATTAGGATTCATTAATTAATATTGGGTCCACTAGTACCATCGAATCCACTTGGGATATTGGTGCCACTAGTACTAGTCACTAGAGTGTGGGGAACATATATAGAGTTTAACTACAACTGACTGTACCTTCATGCATCAGTTTATGTGCATCTGAGACCAATCCCTACAATTTAGGAGCCACTAGGATTTCCACCACCAACCTCCTTTAGTTGTTGGTAGTTCGTAACTAGTAAAGCTAATTTATGCTCCAGTTTCATCCAGTTAGATGTCCTCCATTTCAATTAGCGCCAGTGTTGCATGGCTACATGTGGGTAGGCACATATTCTCACCTACTTCTTACCTACCACATCAATGCAACTAGTTTAACTGATTATAATTGATTGAGAGATTGAATTAGACATCTAAATTTAGACTAGTGAGCTCCGATAGTGATTTAGAAACTTCTAGTTAGCCGATCAACCAGTCTTGAGTTGGTAGATTTGAATCCTATCCACATGATTCAAATTCTCCTTTATGTAACATTCATGTATATTGCTGGTATTAATGAAGTTTATACTGTAATTATACTGAGCAATACT
Organism: Pseudotsuga menziesii; assembly: GCA_001517045.1. Lineage (NCBI taxonomy): Eukaryota > Viridiplantae > Streptophyta > Pinopsida > Pinales > Pinaceae > Pseudotsuga > Pseudotsuga menziesii. The sequence goes on from LPNX010196146.1 coordinate 295,127, forward strand.
TATCTGTTTCCTATGAAATTTGTCTTTTTCAGTGTGTATTTTTCATTCCATTACAACGCATAATAATGCAATTCAATTGCACTCATTTCTTGAAGATCAATGGCACAATAATTCAAACATAACCCACAAGAGGGAAATACACCCATGAATCCCATTCCAAAATGTAGAGGTGAGGTTCTATAAGGTAACCAATCTTTTTGGAACCAACCTACAAAACCTACACTTGATAGAAACTTTGAAACCTATAACTGGACAGGATATGAAACAACATGCTAATCCTTCTTTGAATTCTGAAATCCATATAGTTCAAACCATAAACATTAGAGGAAAAATAAGAAATACAAGAGCAAGAAAAATGCTAAACTTGGGATGGGAGATGCACTAAATCTGGTTCAAGATGGTGGGAAACAACAACCCGCTATTTTGATACAAATCTTCTTGCAACAAAATTATCAAATGATTGCTACAATGATGGTACCTCCGCCAAGGGGAAACTAGTCAAAATCCTCGCAAAGGGGTAATGACTCCAATGTCAATGTATTCATATGTGATCATAAGGTGAACACTCAAACAATATCTCATACTTATGATGTCCCTCCTAGTACATTGGATCAATTGGAATCACAACCAAGTGGTTAAATAATCATTGAGAAACTAACCATAGACATAGTACCACACAGGTTTACTACGTAGAAAAATGCATAATCCTAATGCATGAGCTGCTCATAATGAAAATGTTGTTGAGGAAATATCTCAAGCACGATGTTCCATGTCTTCCATGGAGTGTTGCAATATTGTTCTACACAAAGAAATGAACTATTGCATTCAACTAGAGATGTTGATCCATCTGATGTGACTTCGATCACATTATACTTAGACCAATTAACTTGTATGATCCCTTTCGAAGTTGCTTTTCATATAAAAGTAATGTCTCATGGAAAGAAAATTTTTCGAACCATAGTTGATGAAGGGGCCTCATTTAAATGTTTGAAAGAATTAGGATCACCCACCTTAGTTCAATCCCATACTATGTGAAAAGCATTTGATCGACATTCGTTCTCTCCTCATAGACTCATTTTAGCCTGCCCTATTGAATGGGGTGGCGAAAGAATCACACTTGATGTTGAGGTAGTAGATGTGCCTATAGATTATAATTTTCTATTAGGACATAGTTGGAAACATGCGATGATGGTTATAGTATATTTAGAGTCCCAAGTGCTTTGGTTCCCTCTTTTGGGGAATTTTTTCATGATTGACCAATTATATTATTGCATGCTTGAAACTGTTGTTCAACCAAATGTTTCTCATTAGGGATGCTCTAAATGAGGTTCAATACATTAGGGTAGGATCAATAAAAAATGATTTCCTCATGGGAAAATTTATGATCACACAACCCTTACCTACTGTAGAAGTGTCATACTAGGTTATTCAAATGGCTTCAATAGATTTGGATTGACAAAATATTCCCTTGATGGAGGAATATGATCCACTTGCTTGGCCCATTTTGGCTACGATCTCTCACAAATCACTTGATTTTGTGGGCGGAATTTTATCATTAGATGAAACTATCCTTGAAGTCATAAACATTTGGTTGCACCCACCTAAGGAAATATTTTGTGGGGCCACTGGGAGCATACTTGGTTTAAATCCATCAAAGTATAGGAGCATCCTTTGTATGTTCCTTGATCTTATCAATTATATTTGGAAGCATGCATATAGGTTTAGGTTATCCCTCTATGAAGATGCATTTGAACCTTCTTCAAACCAAACTTGACATAGGGTCGAACCTATTGGAAATTGGTGTGTCATCCCATCATATCTGTATTTTCCACCATTTTGATAGAAGAGCCTACTGAACATGGGAAACCCTAGCCAACACCCCATTGCAATTTTGGTGCCCATGCTGAGTTATTCTCATAGTCCTTGGAGCCCAATTAGTCCCATAATGACCTAGAGTTTGAGACCACACACTTCTCTTGCTAGTTTGTCTTTAGATCTGATTAGGTTATATAGCATATTTATATGAAAGAATAAAAAGTACACCAAGATGAATAAGATATAAAATGTACATGAGACAAAAATGTTTTTACTGGGGAAACCTTAAAGGAGAAAACCCTACAAACTTCCTTAGAATAGTAATATGATCAAAACCAATAATAAGAAGTATTCAACAACTATCTATCTCTACTCCTTTCTCTCTCTCTCTCTCTCTCTCTCTCTCTCTCTCTCTCTCTCTCTCTCTCTCTCTCNTAACACCTCCCTATTTATACCCTTTAAGTGAATGACCAAGAATAAGAATAGGGCCCACTTGTCTTCCCTAATAGGGCTTACTTCTCCCATAGAGACTCCAAATACATATTACATGATGTTACACTAGGGACTATTGCCCCAAATTACAACAGAGGTTGTACCTTAAGGTATAGACACAATTAAGACATCCCGCAAGGAGGTAAACACATATCCAATGAGGGTACAACAATATACAATGATAATACACATCAGAATATCTTCCAAAGTTACAAATGCATCAACATCTCTTCCATACAGTTCTGACCATTTCCTGATGGGATCCCTATTTCGAGTCAGTTTACATAAGCATGTGTTAAAATATCCACATGAACATTTGTGCTTACTTATTTGGTGGCTATTTCTTATGTTGTGTATCTAAGTTTGCAGTCACTTTTTTCTCAAGACGCATATAAACCATTGCTTCTGTTTAGTTGACATATACATGTGAGAACTATTTGATTGAGGTAGCTGAAGATACACCATGATTCACAGTGATTTAAATTTTTTATGTTGTCACATGAATTGATGTGATGTAAACCAGATTAACCCTTCCTACTTGGCCATTGCACCATATTTGATAACCTTGATTACTCAGTTCTATTTTTTCATTCGTCGACACATAATCCTGCTTCAGATAGCCAACCCATGGAGGGAACATCCATAAGAGTGTGCACAACTTGTTTAGTCCTTGTTTGCAATGTGTATTTTTTCCTTTGATCGACCTTTTCTCTTTAAAAACAGAGTATGCCCATGAAACACTCGTTGCCTCCCATGTACTATAACATTCTTTATTCTTTTTTCGAGCTAATAAATGAAAAAAGTACTGAAAATAAAAAAACACAAAAATACAAAAAAGGGGGAGACTTGAATCATTTCATATTGAATCTTTAAAATAGAGGATATAGTTAGTCCTAGTTTCCCTTGAACACGACACATAATTTTGTATCCGCTGTGAGTACACCACTTACATTTGAAGAAATAAATTGTACCAGTAATTTTAGTAGATCTCCACTAATGGGTTATCCTTCCCATCATCTTTGGAGCCTTTCATTAATGCAGTTGGAATTGATGAATTTCATAATGCTTAGTTACTTGAGTCTTATGTTTCCAAGTGTCCATTCTGTGTCGTGTTATGTGTTCAAGGGAATTCAAACCAGTGTCAGCCATTCCTCAAATATTCCTAACCAATCATGTCGACCTTCCTTATTTCAGTATACAGTGTTGGATCTCACATCTATACCAAATTATATCAGCCTATTGATCTTTGTTTCATGTCACTTGATGTGGGATGCATCAATTCCCTCCTTCTGAAAGATCTATTCCTATCGACACCAAATCATCATCTAGGAAATGATCTAGGAACCCTAGTGATTACCTTGGATCTTACAGTCATCAATGAAAAGTTTTCTTGCAAATGGAACTAGGTATACATCAATGACCCCTATTTGTTTGATTCTACAAGTTTTTGATATCAAAACACTTATTCACACTTGTTAGTTTGTACTCAAGTACCTTGGAGTACATCATCATTATCTGTGGGTTCCTCGCATATGTTAATGGTATACATCAATGAACGGTAATCAGATGGTATTTAATTATGCTTGACATCAACTCATATATTCTCATGATATAAAATCGTACTATTGTTGGATTTTATTGAAGACCTTGGGAAATATATTTGTATCACTCATCGATGCATTGCCTAAGTTGCGCAAGATTAAAAAGTGTCATGTAAAAGTACCATGAAGACCTGGATATTTTGTACTCATCAAAAGTGCATATATACATTTTTGAAGAATTTACTTTGACATGGATCCAATGTGTGTTGTTCATGGCCATGCTTGTTTACTACTGATCATGGGTATACCTACCTTAGGAAGATATTGTATATTTGGGAAATTTCCTTGTTTGACTTACAAGTGTTTCTACAACTCCTTATCTTATGAACTGAATCCTTTACCAACCTGCCTTGATCACTAAAGACTACAAGTACAAAGAGTACCAGTGTGAAGAGTATCAGGAAAAAATCAATGTATTTCGGCCCTCAGCATAGCTTCGGACCTCACACATTAGGGGGGAATTCGTTAACAATTAAATTAACACCCTTGAGAATGATGGCCTGAAAATATATCTTCATTTCTCCCGTAACATGAAAACCATAATTTGGAATAGATTGAGAGCTTTGATCTCTCATTGGACCACTGCTTCCGCAAAGGAAGAAGTATGTGAAGACAAAGGTTTCTCTAAATAATTCAAGATCAATACTATCTAAGGGCCAAAACCTAGTTTCCACAACTCCTAGAGTGGAAAGAATACATGTCATATGTATTAATTGTCCTAAAATCCTAGAAATTCAAGTGAAATGCCTGAAAAACTAAGTAAAGTGGGTTTCTTGAAGAAAACATTCAAAACTAATCATAAATTTTAATCCCACATTCATGGTTAGTGTTTGGGTGCACAAATCCCAATGCTATATAAGAAAGGCATATGGGGTGAAGTAAAGAACAAAAAAATGAAAGCAAAGGAATGTTGAAGGATTTGAAGGATAGAAGAATTATTTTCCACATCAAGCTCTTGGTGATCAATGGATTGGATGGAGAAGGATGTTTTAAAGCAAAGGAGAAGGGATTCACCTCCATAATTATAGTGTAAGCACTTTCTTCTTATTTTCAATATGACGCAATTCTAGTTTCCCCCCCAAATTTGAGTTTGAATCTATGTGTTGAATCTTGTTTTGAATTCAAGATTTGGTAGATACATTTCAAGTTTTTCAAAGTTTTTCAAGTTCATAGAGGTAGAGCTAGAGGTAATGAACTAGCAAGAAAGCTACTAATGAAGGCCTAAAGGACATGGATGCTCAAGAAAGGGAATCTTCTACTAGTGGCACGCTTTAAGAGGTTCTTTTATTTCTTCCTCCCCTCTCTACTCTTTGATAATGCTTAGGAATCTCAATAAAATTTTAAATTGTTGCATGCATTTCTATCAATTAGGGCTCACCCACCTATAGTAAGGATAGAGAATGTGGTAGACAAGTCCATGCATCAATATCCACCAAAAATATGTTGGTGAAGTGACAACCGCCTTACATTCAAAACTTGAAAGATGGAGTGAAATATAAATTTCGAGACTTTTGAGAGCGAGAAAGAATCTAAAATCTTAGAAAAAATAAATAATATCTCATAGTAATGCACATGAAATTTGAACCTTGTACGCGACCATGAATAATTTGAAAATGAAATATAATGAATGCCTTTGAGAGCTTCATAAAATTTGAAAATGAAAACCGATCAACATATATTAGATAGCATTGTGCTCGAAAGAAAGAGATTCCTATCGTTTTATACCTTGGTAAAGAGTTTGAAGAAAGTGCCTCCATCTATATTAATTTTTTGAATTCTCTCTTATTCCTCCAATAATTTCATACAATGATGTTAATATAACAATAAGCATCTATCCTACATTTGTGTTACATACCCTTTTACTCTTCTTTGAATTTTACAAACTAGGTTAATAATGTTTAGCGAGTGCCATTTATTTTATGGTAGGTTGAAAATTCGGTCATAGTTACATTGCAAAAGGGGGTCCAATCAAGGGCGTTTATCAAGCATGGAACTTTTCTGAATTCAACACATTAACCAATATTACTAGTAATGCTATAAATTCTTAGTTTTCTAAGGGATTCGATAAGAAAGAAATCATCACAAGGTGGCATATTCTAAGTATAAATTTGTGAGTATACTCTATGCACCAAATTTTATTTTTCGTCTCTTGCACTCATTTCTAACTATTTACTTTTGATTTTCAATAGAACTTATTTTATATATGTTCTAAAATAATTTTTCGTCCCTCGAACATGTGGGTAAACTTGTCATATTATTTGGTATATGGATAGTTTAATATATGGTATAACTTATGTTAACAAGGTGGAAGAGGGTGAATGAATGGGTTCCAACCTATGTTTCAAACGTTACAATGACGCAATTAATTCCTCCAACCTAACGCAAAAGGAGTAAACACTTTCCAGGTAAATGGTGTACAGTTTGGAGGGTCACCTAACCAAATGAGTTATAAAATAAGGGTACTAACACTGATATAGTTAACTATGAGCCTACAACACTCCAAAGATACCAATGTTTCCTTACTTAGCTGCGTTTCAACTATCCTTCAATTGATGAATAAGACAAAAGTGGCTGCAAGGAAAGGAGAGTCATACACATTGAAGGTAAAATTCAAAGCATAGAAAAGGAAAGGTTGATTTAATTTATGGAAATTCTGAATTCTAAAAAGGTTATGTTATGTGGATTATACACAACTTATTGTTTAGTTGGTTCTAATCATAAACCTGTAATAGTGGAACGAAAACCCTTATATATATGAAATACATAATATTTTGATGTAAGGATGACTTAGCATTTATTGTTGAGTGCGTATATTTAAAGGGAAAACAACTATATTAAAAAACACTAGATATAGGTCATGTCAAGGTTTCACCACTAGATAAAAGAAAGAGCTCACGCTTCAAAGATTTCAAAAACTAATTCCTATTTTTTTTAATGCTCAAGACTACATGTTTGTAATACAAATGGTGACAAAAGTAAAGACTAGAGATATGTTGATGTTTGAGCAAAATAGGAAATACTTTAACTTTAAAACTTTTATGATTCTCATAAATCATTCACTTATAAATAGCCATATATATCAACTACATATATCATCCATATATAAATCTCATAAATAAACAACCACATAAAATAATCAACCATAAGAGACAAGATATACCCTGGGAAAACCCTCCAAACACAGTCAAGTCATATCAAGTCCTAAGTATCCTCATATGATTGAGGACCATGTAAGAAGATTTCCCGATAAGATATATCACCACAACAGTAGAGAAGATAGATCTAGTGCAACCCTACATAAAAAAATGTGATGAACTTGTCATATGCCTCACATATTAATAACAAGCCAAAACATCCTCTCATGCAAGAATAGAAAATGAGTTCAACATAACTTTGAATTTAAATAGAGAAACACTAACACATGTGCATGGAATTCTTCCCATGCAAAGATTAGTGCCCTTACTACACTAGTGCCAAGTCTTAGTCTTCAAAATCTTCTCCATAGATAATACATGCGCCCTCCTTCCATAATTAGATTTTAACTAGATGTTCACTAACTTGATCGAGTGTCAACTCACTTGAGCTAATTTGAGCAGTATCTTAACTTATTGAACTAAAACCAATCATTAATTGGTTGTTGATCACTTAGTTAACATACTAACTTAAGTTTCATCAATGCTTCTCTCTTAGTGCCATCCATGCAAATCATTTTATTTACTATTTTTACCATTGCATGGACCACTTATAGATTTCTTATTTTAACTTATATATTCTTTATTTAAAATTTAGGCTTAACTTAATGCCTTCACAATTCGAGTTCACTTAGAGGAATGCATGGGAAATTTGAATCCTTCCTCTCTCTCTTAACTTAAGTTTCATCAATGCTTCACTCTTAGTGCCATCCATGCAAATCATTTTATTTACTATTTTTATCATTGCATGGACAACTTATAGATTTCTTATTTTAACTTATATATTTTTTATTTAAAATTTAGGCTTAACTTAATGCCTTCACAATTCGAGTTCACTTAGAGGAATGCATGGGAAATTTGAATCCTTCCTCTCTCTCTCTATGCTTTATCTCTGTATCATTTATCATTTACTGCATGGTCCACATGTGTATTTATTTATCCATCTTATCATATCATATTCAGAAGAATTGTTGCACATATTGATGAACATATATATTACCCCAAAGCATATACTCACATGTTAAAATAATTCACTCTAGAGGTGATGAGTATCTAGAGGAGACTTAATAGCTTTATCCAATGACCATAGTTAGTAATATATCACATAGTACAAACACTTTACCAAGTAAAGTATGCCACCTTAATAAATGAGGATGTTGGCAGGACTTGATATTACTCACTAGTCTACTGTCTTGATATTACTCAAAAGACCAGTCTTGATGTTACTCACAAGAATCAACTTGATATTACTCACAATATCATATCCATATCTTGGATATTCATCTCACAGGGTACCTTCTATGAGAATACTTTACTTGATATTACTCACAAGCTCTACAATACAACATCACCACCTCAATCACATAAGGATACTTAGGACTTGATATGACTCACAAGTTTGACTTGATATTACTCACAAGTATAGAGAATGACTCCTGATGATGTACATGTTAAAATTGTTGTTCCATTTAGATATTCATGCAATGAGTCAATTATTATTGTTGTAGTAAAAGGAGAATGAAGATACACACTGAACTTAACAAACCACACATGAAATGGATGAGTATAGCTCAAATAATTACAGTATCATTGTCATTAATTAACTCCGATGTTACAATAGTTTACATAGGAAAAGAATTCGAATCAATTAGGGATGACTTTGAGTATCCCCACTAGATGTGACTGTACCTAACTGACTAGCTAACTCATGGTGTCTCAATCAATATTGGAGGCCAAATAGCCAACTCCGGATGTCTAACCAACTAATACAATTAGTAATAAATAGTTAACTAAGTGTAATTGAAGTGGTAGGTGAGCAAGGGCACCTATCCCACATGCAACCATGCATAACTAGCGCTAACTGAACTGATTGTGAACTAACTAAATGTAACTAGAATCTAACTAAGCTTAACTAGTTCCAACTCCAACTGATTGAAGCAGGTTGGTGTCGGGACTCCCAGTGGCTCCTAAAATGTAGGGGTTGGGTTAGGAGGCTCCTAAACTGATGCATGCAAGTGCGGCCAGTGTCAGTTAACCTCTAGCAATGTTTCCCACACTCTAGTAACTGGTACATGTGGCCCCATTAGGCCAAGTGGACCCAATGGTACTAGTGGACCCAATTAATTAATAAATACTCCTAAGTTAGGCTAAATAATCTAATAGACAGTATAGTCAAGAGAGGATTAATAATCCTGACACCCCCCTGAATCCTAACTTGGACAACTGTGGGCGCTGGAAACAAGGCCATAAGTCACCCAAATACAATCTAAAATACATAATTCTGCTTAATACAACCGAGGAAATACGGGAAAACCTCATGGAAACCCCCCCCCCCCTCAAAATAAGCAGAAATAGGAAAATACAAGTTTAAAAACTTGCAAAATCTTTTGTTGCAATTTGCAGCAGTATGCAACAGAAATGCAGTATTCCGATTCTTATGTGTAGCAGCATCCTGAATCTGTGCATGTGAACCTTTGAATCCAAAAAAATGATTATGTCTGGAGGAATCTTCCTCTTTGGAAGAAGAATAATGTACTCAACTAAATCAGAAATATAAACAGCTGCACAGTGAAAACTGGACCCATGTAGAGCAGCTGAAATCAACTGATGAGAGAGAAAAATTTCTTGGGAATTCAAAACATGTGAGGAACACCCAAGAAACTGATATATTTCAGCCTTGAACAACAAACCATGAGTGGTAAAATCAGCCCCAAGTGTTAGGATCAAGTGTCCAGGCGGATGCAGAATGTCTTCCTCTTTATTAGTTCTGTGAGAAAATGAGCATGTAACCAAAGGTAGAGAAGCCCTAGGACTATGGAGAGAAAATTATTGAGCTCCATAATTTGATATAGCTTCAGAAATAATCAATAATTCACAAAATATGATATCAGCAAACTCATAAGAGAGAACTAACATCGAATCCTCAACAACAAAATTGAAGGAGACTTGCGATACTTGATTTGTCACAACAAAATTGATGAAACCAGCTACACACATGAATGAAGGCTCTTGGAACTTAAAAATTAAACCAAATATCAGGTAAAATCCAAAAAATTTCATATAAGATCCAAATAAGTCCATATCATATCCAAAAGTGTGGAATGAAATCAAATCCCCAGCAACAATTTTGAAGGAGACTTGCGGTACTTTATTTTTCACACCAAAATTGATGAGAGCAACTACACGTATTACTAAAAGCCCTCTAAAATTAAAACCTGAAAAAAATAATATCATATCAGATCTAAATAAGATCATATCATATCCAAATAAGTTCATATCAAATCCAAGAGTTTTCTCTACTGAGATGGTAGATGCACAATTTTGTCCTTCTTCAAAATTCTGAATATTGGTGCATGCAATCATGTAGGAATTTGTTGGAAGCTCAAGATAAATGAAAGTGAATGGATCACTCCTACAATCTGAAATTATTTCCAAAATATCCAAATATTTACAAAATATAATATCATCAAACTCATGAGAGAAAACTGACATCAAATCTCTAGCAAAAATTTTGAAAGAGTTTTTTAGTACTTGATTCTTCACACCAAAATTGAGAACAACTACAAGCAGTATTAAAAGCTATTGAACCATAGAACAAAGTAATATTAGATCATATCCAAATAAGATCATATCATATCCAAATAGGTTCAAATCAGATCCAAGAGTGTGCTCCACCGAGATGGTAGATGCACAGTTTTCTCCTTCTTCAAAACCCTGAGTATTGGTGCATGCAATCATGTAGGAATTTATTGGAATCTATAGATCAATGAGAGTGAATCGATCACTCCTACAATATGATATTATTTCCAAAATATCCAAATAATTACTTATATGCACACCATCAACATCATTAGAGACAGAGAAATCAAATTCCTCTCCCTTTTCTGGAGCAATCACAAGTAACCTATGCACATAATTTGTAATAGAAGAATCACTAGAGAATTTTTGCATAGAAAGGAAGGAGATTTTTTCTTCCAAAAAAGAGAATTGAATGTCTTCTTCTGGAACAACCATGCAAGGAGATGAGATATCAGAGATCTCATACACTTTCGTAGCAACAGGAGAAGGAGTCACTCCAAGGAGACTTTCTTCAATTCGAATTGTCTGTGAGGAAGATTCTACTTCTACTTCATTTTGAACAACTTCATTAAAGAGAGTATAGGCCGATAATTTTGAATAAATAACTCTTGTGGTTCTGAATGTGCTCTCCAAATTGCTCTAATAATCCTCATTGTGCTTCCCAAAGTTTCTATCTAGTTCTGTCCAGAGATCCTTTGGGTATTCTACAGAATCAATAAGGTAGCGCAAGCTTGGAGAAAAATGCCCCACATATTGCTCCAACAGATCTATCACCGTCATTTAGCCAGTAATTCTCATATTCATAAGACTCTTTACCAAGTCCAATAGATACCTCATAGAGACCTTGTCTCTTTAAAGATGCAATTATCTTCAAGTTCCATTTTGAATATCTTGTGGATGGAGTAAGAAGAGGAACTGATAATCTCGAATACATATGAAGTTGAACCTGCAAAATATCACTGCAAAACAAAAGATATTTGAACTATGTTAGAATCATGCTTTTCCTCTCGACATGAACATGTTTTTAGGGTCCATCATGCCCGCACCGCCACTCTGAATAAATTCAGAGGAAGCAAATCACTATTGGGGATTTCTATGGAAACCCAGCTGCTTCAATGGAGATAAACAAACATGAATCCTGCTTGAAGTGGCTCTGATACCATGTTAAAATTTTTGTGCCATTTATATCTTTAAGCAATGAGTCAAATATTATTTTTGCAGTAAAAGGAGAATGAAGATACACACTGAACAAAACAAACCACGTAGGAAACATATCAGTATAGCTTAGATAATTATATTATCATTGTCATTAATTAAATCCGGTGTTACAATAGTTTACATAGGAAAATAATTCGAATCAATTAGGGATGAATTCGAATCTCCTCACTAGATGTGACTGTACCGAACTGACTAGCTAACTCATGGTGTTTCAATCAATATCGGAGGCCAAATAGTCAACTCTAGATGTCTAACAAAGTAATACAATCAATAATAAATAGTTAACTAAGTGTAATTGAAGTGGTAGGTGAGCAAGGTCACCTATCCCACATGAAACCATGCATTAGCCATGCATAAATAGTGCTAGCTAAACTGATTGTGAACTAACTGAATGTAATTGGAAACTAACTAAGCTTAACTAGTTCCAACTCCAACTGACTGAAGGAGGTTGGTGCCGAGACTCCCAGCGGCTCCTAAAATGTAGGGATTGGGCTAGGAGGCTCCTAAACTGATGTATGTAAGTGCAATTAGTGTCAGTTAACCTCTAGCAGTGTTTCCCACACTCTAGTAACTGGTACATGTGGCCCCATTATGCCAAGTGGACCCAATGGTACTAGTGGACATAATTAATTAATAAAGACTCCCGAGTTAGGTTAAATAATCTAATAGACAGTATGGTCAAGGGAGGATTAATAATCCTAACAGTACAATCAACACTCCCTCTCAGCGAAGGATACATTCTTTAATTTACTGGGAATTTCTTGCCATGCCAAGCTTATCTCAAAAGTATCTCAACTTCATCACTAATAGTTGCTTGTTCAAAAATTTGCAATGTGTACATCCGTAATTATGTATTGAAATTTTACATACATGGCCATGACTCCGATGAAATGATACTTCATGTTAATATGTTTTATCATAACACACATAGGGGTTTTTTGGAAAGTTTGACTATTAAGATCTAATAACTATAGGCTCAAGCCTTTCACCCTAGTAGGTAGCTTCCCAAGCTACACTACTCCTCAACATGTAGTACTATCTGCAATACACTTTGCTTAGTACTAGTTGAAATATACCTTGCTTATGTAGTAGTAGCCGCTCTTTAGCTATTGTCGTACTAGCCACAACATATATAGCTTATCTCAGGCTAAACAAATAAATGGATAACATAATAGGTCTACCATGTACCAAATACAATAAATATCCTATTCTAGTTTACCTCAAGGGTACTCAAACATATGCTTATGCACAAGCATAAAAAATACAACATGTATGTTAGGTACTTTAAGATACCAATCAACTACATACACATAGTAGCACCATCTAGATCTGATTCCGAATATAGTTTCTCTAAAATGGAAACCATGGATTTTAAATCCATCACATACAACACTATACATCAAATGTGTAATATCATATAGAAATAAAGTCTCATATTTTTTTTCAATTTTCAATATTTGTTGACTTCAAGAATCTTCTTCTATTTGGAGAATTTCTCAGTGATATTTTCGTTCTTTGTGATGTTCTTCAAGACCTGATCACTTTATGAATGATTCTTCTTTCTATACTGCAACACCCCAACTTCCTCTCCAATAGGTTTAAATTTTCTCTAACATTCCATACTATAACTCTTCTTGAGTATCAATAGTCTCTAAGACTTTGACCATGTCTCTGGTCATGTGGATTTTTGCCACAAGTTATCATAACCTCTGGCTTGCTGAGTCATGTAACATGACTAACTGGTGGGGACTTTATTTGTTTCCTCCTGTGAAGACACATCAATACTCCCTCTTAAAGTGGAGGATTTTTTATGTACTATACCAAGCTTGTCCCAGATAAAGGTTTAGTAAGAATTTTGTAAATGATGCTCATCCACTAGTACAAATTGAGAGATAAATGACTAAAAAATGACCAAAATCAGCATATAAATGACCACTTTTGATTTGGTGATCACTGGTGGATAATTTTCAGTCTCTTATCACGTGACAAAAAATGTGGTCATATTTAGTTTGGTCATTTATAGCTTGTCTTTTGGTCATTAATTTGGTCATATATTTGGTCATTAATCTGGTCATATATTTGATCATTAATTGTCACAATTAATGGCCAAATATACGACCAAATTAATGACCAACAATATGACAAAATTAATGACCATAAGTCAAGCTATAAATGACCAAACTAAATGTGACCACATTTTTGGTTGCGTGATAAGAGACTGAAAAATTAGCTACCAAAATTGTTATTTGGTCGTTTATATGAGAATTTTGGTCATTTGTTTGATTGCTTATCTCCCACTTGTTGGTCACTTATCTCTCATTTTTGGGTCACTAATTTAGTATTTTTTAGTCATTTTATATGCAAATATTTATTGATTTTTGTAGATAGGGTATGGAGGAATCAAACCACCAATCTCCTTCCTGTAAGGCAGGTGCTCTTCCATTGAGCTAGTACCCTTGAAGTCTCTACTTTTTAACCAATACACACAGGTTGTATTGTATGACATACTTTCAATAAACCACTGACATATTTTCATGTGATATTTTATGCAAGGGTATAGAGACCGCATTTCTAGAATAGGGTTGCTACAGGAAACTAGATCTAATATCGAAATAAAACCAATTAATTGGTGATAGGTAGAGTTGGGCTCTTAAACTAGGATTATCTTAACACATATACACAACATAAAAGATCTCTTAACCTGCATATTGGTCGAGAACATACCCCATAAATTTTGATGAGTTATATCAACTCTAATATAAATGTATACTCTATCTGCTCTATTATGTTCTAAATGTGTACCAACAAAACATGTTAAGAGTGATTAATGGTTAGTGCCTAGATGATCAACAACTGATATGCAAGTATTCAGTGCAACAAAAATGTAGAATAAGGAACCAAGAATCTATAAAACCAAAAATATGTCTAAATTTAAAGTCAACAATAACATTATAAGGAAAAACATGAAATGTATATAAGGTAATACATTAGTAGTTTATAACAACTAAGAGGACTATCCAAATAACATCACATGTTTTGCTTGAATTATCTGTGTTGCTTAGACCATCAAAGTTTACATTCCCACCATTGAAGCTAGAAATGAAGTTTTCTTCTTTGGCAGCATCCTAACTTCAAATACCCATACACATCCAAGTATGTTATCCCTCTTTCATGTTCCAACTGTAGTAGAGTGAGAAAGACCATAACTGTGCATCCTCATGTTCATATACACGTCTAATTACATAACCATGCATTAATCAAAAAAACATATGGAGGACATAATACAACATGCCATGGACAAAGTATCACATTATAAAAGAAACTGAATACATCTTCTACACTTATGGAAATAATGATTTTCATATTCAAAGTCTACATGCTCAAGCCACAAAGGAGCTCACCCATAAACCCTGGAGGATAACGTTTGTATTCTCTGACTTTTCCATCAACATAAATAAGTATTTCATTACAATGGATATGACTTCAAAGAATGTGAGAGCATATTTCA
This sequence comes from Pseudotsuga menziesii, assembly GCA_001517045.1. Classification (NCBI taxonomy): domain Eukaryota; kingdom Viridiplantae; phylum Streptophyta; class Pinopsida; order Pinales; family Pinaceae; genus Pseudotsuga; species Pseudotsuga menziesii. The sequence continues at coordinate 310,531 of LPNX010196146.1, forward strand.
ACCTGTTACTAATAAGAACCACAAGAGGAAGGAATTCCATACCCTTTTCCTATTCTCGATGAAATTAAGTATAATGGTAAAAAATATTCCATAAATACGTTGTTTAAATTTGTGTTAGGTTTAGGGTTAGAAGAATACAAATTAAAGAGTTTATACCGTAATGCTTTAAAATAGTACTAGAAACAAAATGGTACAATTGTAAATAGACAAGATAAGTTTAAAGCATAATTTTCATCTCTTTCAACTTTACCAGTCTGAAAGGTCCACGTGTTAAATTTGAAAGCATACAAAGACAATAAATAACATTAGTAGTAAATCTAACTCAAAGTATAAACTAAACAAATGAGATAACCTACTAGGAGAGTTGAAACCTTCCTTACTCATAAACATATTTTTAGATAATGTATTGTCTATTAAGAGACAAGTCGCTACAGGAAAAAAGGACATACCTAAGAGAGAGAATAAATTAAATTACTGTAGGATTAGTGAAATATAGTAGCAGTCAAGATAACCCAGTGAAAAAGTAAGGAAAATCCAATTAAAATAACATAAGACCAAGAAACAATAGTCCATAAAATATCAGGTAATGAGGACATTCCACACACAAACCAGAGCTCAGTTTGCATACCATACAAATCCCATGTCTTTCTTACATCTTAGCACACTAAAATAGTGCGGTAGAGATCTTAGTCCACTCAAACAGGGTTATGGTATCTTCTTGCATTCCCAAACAACTAAAAACCTGCTCAAGCATGTTCAGACATGTCACAATTTAGTCCAGGAATCCATAATAAAATCAAAGTTCAGTTCAAGCATACCCAAGAAGGTCACGATTCAGTCACGAATCACCAAGAAGGTCACAACCTAGCTTAAGAGGTCATAGTTCAGTCTTATCCGACCTCAAACAAGTCATGCCCAGCCCAACGATCGAACATAAGGCCACGAATCAACTCCAGGAATAACACATGTTGGGCCCAGAAATGGCCCCTTTTTTACCATCCTTATCCACCTCTTTTTGCCTCATCCTACCTTATTCTACATACTAAACAGATGTTTTTCCCTCACTCTGCCCCTCAAGTCACAAATGTATGGTTAATCATTGTCTTATTTTATTAATGCTTAGGATTGTGGTAATCAAGGCTCTATATCTTAAGATATGCTCACATATGATGGTTTATAAAGGTATTTCGAGATATAGAGAATGCAGGTGTAGCAGGATGAACATGCTAAGGGAAGGATGGAAATTCATTGCTAAAGTTGATCGCCATCCATCTCACCGTTTCCCAAAGAACACAACCCCAGTGTATCATTCCATGCAAGCTGTACAAGGGTAGCTGCAACAGATTGAGTCAGATTTGGAGGAGATAGTGTGTCACTGCTCAAAAGTATTTGTGATTTGCAGGATATCTGTTCAATCAATCAGGATCATTATTTCTGGGTCAATTAACAGCTTCCCTATATTTTCTACTCTCATCATGCCATGGCTGTAATAGTTATTGTAATTGAGGTAGCCTGAAGATTAGAGATCTTCATGGCTACCCAATAATAGGGACATGACATTATGATTGAAATTGTATAAATATGGGGAGCTATTCTAAGCCAGGGGTTGAACCCTTAACCAAATTATTGTATTAGTTGTGACTGAGGTTGCGTGATTTATCTGCCCTCTTTAATACAAGGATTTACTTCAGATCTTAGTGTTTTAACGTGTGTTACTTCCAGCATCTCTATGTGAAGGCTGGGCCTACCTTCCCACAGGGATTGCTGAGTTAAATTAGGAAATTATAATTATTCTATCATGTGATGTTGTGATAATTTCATTTCTTCATAGTAAGTTGCAATATTTATTGATTTACAGTGTGTTATTAATTGCATCTCTTGGAAAGTTGCAGTGGTATGGTGTGACAGTCGACTGTATAGGTAATTGTTCCTTATGCAACTGTGTGGTAGCTGTAATAGCCTTGTTCATCCCTAGATATTCCAATTGTTGTTTCTATATATTCTTGCATTTTGTTCCTTTGCTTTTGTAGTTGTAGAATTTCATTCCTGTACTTTGAATTTCTATAATAGCTGAACTCAATTCATGTTTTATGGATTTCTAGAATAATTAGATCAAGATAGTTGGGTGAATCATTAGATGGTTTGGTAAACAGGATTTCATTTTTTGCAAAAGTAATCTAGGTGTGATTTCTCAAATCTTTCAATTCTAGATCAAGAACAGTAAAGGGTAATTGTGATTGTTTTCTTTAGAGAGTAAACTAGATTAAATGGATCTTTGGGATGAGCATAGCTGAGTAGAGAATAGGATTGTTTACTTACAGCAACTCAGTGTTTAAGAATATATAGTGCATGTTATCCTTGAAATAAAAGACTTCCTTGGGTTGACAATAAATATTGAACACTCAGTATGTTAGCTGTAATTAACTTGCATATCGGGTGCCCAACATTTTGGCGCCATTGCCGGGGGGGATACGTATTAAACACTATCATAGTTGCATCCTGTAATTGTTTCTATTCATTCTTCTTCAGTTTTTTTTGTTTGAATGATTTGGGTTGCATGAATGCAAGAAGGGTACAACGTGACCATCTTATAAACCCCAGAACCCCACAAAACATTAACATTGCAGGTGGTCAAGGCCATGGGCGAGGTCCAGAATTGGGGAGAAGAACATTCATTGATGATCTGGTTGATAGAACTAATTCTTCTACCAGGGATCGCTATCAGGAAACACCTATTAGAAGAAGCCCTGCCAATCCTGGAGTGCCAATGTTAGGTTCTACAGTGGAGAACACACGAGCAACTGCAACACCCTCGAATACCCCTGCAGAGGAGGAAAGAGTTAGTACTGCAGGATCTGTTGATCGAGATATGATCTATCACATTAACAGAAAGGTTGTAACTAAGGAGGAGTGGACACAGTTCCATCAGAAATTCATCGATCAGTGGAAGAATGAAGAGGAGGAAACATAAGAAGATATGAGTAATAGACATGAATCTGAAGAGGAAGAGGAAATGGGAGAAAATCATCATCATGAAGGTAATTCCCTGCCTGAAGGGACTGTGGATACACTTCAATTCCCAATTCAACAACCATAAGGGATAGCCCCTATGAAAAATATATCTCCATCGGTGTTACCCCGCTTCTATGGAAAAGCGGTAGAGGATCCAGACAAATTTATTTTTGAATTTGATATCCTCTGTCGCAACTATGATTACACCACCAATGCACAGAAGCTGAAACTCTTCCTTGCCACTCTGAAGGACAATGCATTGCATTGGTTTATGAGCCTAGGAGGTGGAACTGTCACTAATTGGGATAGGATGAAACAGGTGTTCCTGGAGAAATATCATGAGTATTACAATAGCAAGGGAAAGAGAGAAGAACTGTTTAAAATGGTACAGAAGGATGATGAAAGTATGGGAGATTTTGTTGAGAGGATTTTATATAATGTGTAGAGAGCTGGATAGACTAATATGGGGTTATATGTGCTCAAAATAATCATGCTTCACGGGATTAGGGATGATTTCCTAGGTATGTTAAACCTATTAGGAAAGGGGGATATCTCCAAGGAGTATTTTGAGAAAATTGTGGAACTGTGTAAAAGTTATTCCAGGGGATCTTCCAAGAATAACAGGCAGGACAAACAGGACAAATTAGAACGTGATGTCTTCGACAGAACTCAGAATTCATGTAATGGAGGAGCCACCTGTGCAGAGATAGGAAACCTCCTCGAAAATTTCAAAACATAAATGATGAGCTCTATCTCCTTGGAAATAGATGTCCTGAGGGAAAAGCATAAACAAGTAGTAGAGGATCTCACACTAGGTGTATTCTTTCCTCGATGTAGAAAGAACCACCCTATGAAGGAGTGCCCGCTTGACAATATAGAAGTGTGTTAGCTATGCGAGCTCAACCATGACATATAAGAATTCCCGTCACTACCCCAAGTGAAGGTTGTTCTGCAGGCATCAACTCCAGAGGTGGAACCAACTTACTTTATTGCACAAAATAAGCCCTGGCAGCCTTGAAATCAAGGTATGACTCCATACTCGTTTCCATTTTTGAATAACATGAATAATTGGAATAATATGCAGCACATGAATACACAATTCCCTTAATCTTATTCTAATCCTCAATGGTACCCCTCTCAACCTTCAATGCAAAATTTTAACTTCAAGAACCCTTGGGTTCAGCCACCACACCAACCAACTTCTTGGTCTCCTGGATGGAGGAATTTCCATCCAGGGAACCCGTTTCCTCAAAAGCCTCCACATAAACTGTTTTATCAACAACCATACCCTCCTCAATATCCTCAACCTTATCAGCAGTCACAGCTGCAATTGCAGAACAATGCTGCCCCTAGTATGCTGATACGACCTCAGCTGCCTACTCAACCTAATCCTAACTCAAATAATAAAACAGTCCACCAATTTGAGACTGTTAACATGCCTTCTTACTCCCTTACTTTTGTTCCCTGCAACAATATTCACCTACGATCAGGAAAGGTAGTGGAGCCTTTGATAATTGAGGATGTTTCATCCCCTGTGCATGAAGAAGGGGTGAACCCACAACATTTATCTAATGTGACCCCCATCATTGAAGATGTTGAACATCCCACTAATGTGTCAGCTGAAACATAGAATAATAAATCCAGTGACACACAACCTGCCCAGTTGATTAGGAAACCATCGTACCTTGAAATATTAATGCTACCAAATTTAGTGGGACAACCTCAGTTTAACCTCTTAGGAGAGTTAAAAAACCTTTATGTTAAAATTACCCTCCTTCAAGCTCTTCAAGATGTGCCTATCTATGCTAGAACTGTTTGGGATCTGTGCACAAGGAAACTGGGAAGGAAACCCAGGGATCCTCCCACTGTTCACGTCATAGGGAAATTATCTGCATTGATAATGGGAAAAACCCTCTTGGCCAAATATGATGACCCTGGGAATCCCACTCTCATTGTGAAAATTGGGCATACACAGATACCCAACTTACTGGTAGACTTAGGAGCAGCAATTAATGTTATGACTATTGAAACTGTAAGAAAACTTGGGCTCACTAATCTCAGGCCAACCCCCATCATTTTAGAACTGACAGATAGATCCACTATTAAACCTGAAAGAATTTTGGTTGATCTCATCATCTCAGTTGATTCTTGGGAGTACCCTACTGACTTCTTGGTTTTACAACCTAAGTCACAGCTAGGAGGACACCCACTGATCCTGGGAATGCCTTAGTTAGCTATAGCTGATGTTTGCATCAGCTGTCGATATGGGTCTATGACCATATCAGATGGCACTGAGACAAAGAACCTCACTCTCTATCCTCCAGCTCGACCAAGCTTAGAAGCTAAATCTTAGTTATGGATGGAGCCAGAGGAAGAAGAGGGCGTTCAGCCTTTATTAACAATAGGGGGAAAGCCTTAACTTTTAAATATGAAACTGAAGATGACGCCATTAATAATTTTATCAGTGAACCCACTTCTGTCAATAATAAAATTTATCAGATCCCGAATACCACTCTAGGTGAGGAGGAACAAGAAAATATCACAGAAGAGGCATTAGTCAGTGACACTCATATAGTCCCAGTATTGAAAAATTCAAAAAATATTCCTATCGAGGTAGAGCCTGGAAAAACCCTGAATATTAATCCTAGCCTTACCCTAGATGAATAGAAGCGCCTAATCAGTCTCCTAAAAAAACACAAGGGGTCATTTTCTTCGGAGTACATAGACATGAGGGGTATCCCTTCTAATCTATGCACCCATCATATTTATATCAAAAGTGACTCTCAGCCTGTGTGCCAGCCTCAATGATGAATGAACCCCAATCTTAGGGATATAGTGAAGGAAGAAATTTAGAAACTCTTGGAAGCATGATTTATATATCCCATTTCAAACAATGAGTGGGTGTCTCCACTCGTAATAGTACCCAAGAAAAACAGTAAACGGAGAGTTTGTGTGGACTATAGAGAGCTGAACAAGGTAACACAGAAAGATCATTTTCCCCTGCCTTTCATCGATCAAGTACTTGACACCTTATCCGTGAAGAATTTCTTCTCCTTCCTGGATGGGTTTAGCGAGTACAATCAAATCCAAATTGCTCCCGAAGACCACGGTAAAACTACCTTCACCTGTCCCTGGGGAATGTTTGCATACAGAGTGCTTCCCTTTGGCTTGTGCAAAGCAACAACAACATTTCAAAGAGTTGTGATTGGCATATTTTCAGAATTGGTTAATGATAGTATGGAAATTTTTATGGATGATTTTACTCCTTATGGTAGATATTTTGAGGAAGCATTGAAAAATTTGGAAAAGGTTTTAACTCGCTGCGAACAGACCAGCTCTCTTTAAGTACTGAAAAGTTCCATATGATGATGAGTGAAGGAGTGGTGTTGGGGCATTTCATCTCTGTTGATGGCATCTAGGTGGACCTAGCAAAAATCAAGGTAATAAAAAATATACCTACTCCTGTAACTCAAAAAGAAGTGCAAAGTTTCTTAGGACATGATGGATATTACCAAAGATTTATAGAAAACTTTTCCAAACTTGCCTCTCCTTTGTTTTCATTGTTAATGAAGGATGTGCAATTTGTTTGGAATGAGGCATGCCAGACATCGTTTGTTAAACTTAAGGAGAAGCTGTCCACAGCTCTCATCCTAAGAGGACCTAATTGGACTCTACCTTTCCACATTTCTTCAGATGCTTCTCATACTGCCATTGGAGTAGTTTTAGGACAACAGGATGGTCAAGTACGTTATGCAGTTTATTATATTAGTAAAAACTTAGCCCCTGCTGAACTTAATTATACTGTCACCAAGAAGGAGTTCTTAGCCATTGTTTACTCCATTAACAAATTTCGACATTATATTACTGGATATCCTACATTTGTGCACACTGACCACTCGGCCATCAAATATCTAATGAATAAACCTGTTACTAATGCCAGGGTGACTAGATGGCTTTTATTATTACAAGAGTTTGATATTACCATTATAGACAGACCTGGAAGAGAAAATGTTGTCACTGATTTCTTATCTCGTTTCACTAACAGTGATGATAATTTGCCTGTTGAGGACTCATTTCTAGATGAACACTTATTTGAAGTTTCAGCTCACTGCCCTTGGTATGCAGATGTTGCTAATTATTTGGTTGCAGGAAATCTTCTAGCACATTTTTCCAAAAGAGAAAAAAGGAAAATTATTCAGCAAAGTGCCAGGTATTGTTGGGTAAATGGTCATATCTTCTACACAGGCCCTGATCTTGAGATCAGAAGGTGTGTAAGAGAAGATGAAATATTCCATATTTTGAAGGCCTGCCATGATGAGCCTCGTGGGGGGCATTTTGCAGATAGAAGGAAAGGTCACAAAGTGCTGAGAATGGGCTACTATTGGTCGACCCTTTTCAGGGATGCAAAAAGATATGTCCAGTCTTGTGATAGCTTCCAAAGGATGGGCCAACCCAATAGATTAGATCAAATGCCTCTTCAACCACAATTAGTGGTTGAACCCTTTGATAGGTGGGCTTTATATTTTATTGGTCCTATCAACCCTCATTCCAAGTAGAAAGCCTACATCTTGGTCTGTACCGACTACATGACGAAATGGGTAGAAGCTGTGGCTCTGGTGAAATCCAATGACCAGGCTGTGATTGAATTCTTGTATGGTGAAATATTTACCCATTTTGGGGTACCCAAGGAAGTGGTTACCAATGGAGGACCGCAGTTTGTGTCGCATCAATTTGAAGCTCTGATACGGAAGTACCATATTCAGCACCAGATAGCTTCACCCTGCCATCCCTAAGCCAATGGCCAGGTGGAAAGCACTAACAAATCCATTGAAGCTATCCTTACCAAGACGATAAAGAGCGATCATAGATATTGGGCTGATAGACTTCCAAAAGCATTGTGGGCATATTGTACTACTTGGCGCAACACTATGGGTTTTATCCTTATGACTTGGTATATGGGAAAAGTGCTGTCTTCCCGATTGAATTTGAAATTAAGACTTTGAAGACAACTATGGAGGTAAGCCTAGATGTAACCGAAGCTTAGAAAAGAAGATTGAATCAATTGAATGAACTTGATGAGAATCGTTTAGCTGCTGTGGATCAGACAGCATTAATCCAGCAACAGAGACCCAATTGGCACGACCGATTCATAAAAAAGAAAGTCTTCTACTGGGGAGACTGGGCATTATTATATGATTCAAGATTCACAAGGGACTTCAAGGGTAAATTACACACAAGGTGGTTGGGCCCATACCTAGTAGATAGAGTATTTGGTAATGGTGCGGTTCGCCTGGTAACCATTGATGAGAACCACGCACCATTATTTTCTAATGGTCACAGGATACGACTATACCATAAGCCCATTTCAAAGGATGCATTTACATCACATATTGCAGCTGATCCAGACTACCAGCTAGCACAAGGGCAGGAATTTTTTTCTGCCCCTATCAATCCTTAGTTAATCATTGTAAACCTCATATGAATTTTTGTACATAAATAAATTGTTTGTTTTTGCTGTTGTTATCTTTTTCTTTTGCACTTGATCCATTTTTTTTTATGAAATGTGTAGGGAAGTGCCTAAAGAGCGGTGGTCACCATTGGGCCTGGTGACCAGTGTCGTTCCTCTGTAACTCCCTGCACCAGAAGAAAATTCCTTGAATAAATCTGTTGCAGCCACAACACATTCTTTTACCCCGTTCGCGCAGCCGCAACACCATAAAACTTCCACACTTACCTCATTTTGTGCAGCTGCAACACCGTAAAACTTCCACCCTTACCTCGTTTCATGCAACTGCAACACTGTAAAACTCCTGCCCTTATTCCGTTCCTGACAGCTGCAACACCGTCAACTTCCATTAGCCTAACACCTTTTTTCAATTCCAGCAACTGCAACACCATCAACTTCCATCAACCTAATGCCTTTTTCATCTTTTTCGGCAGCTCTGACACCTTTTCTGGCAGCTGCAACACATTTCTCGACAACTGCGACACCTTTTTCGGCAGCTACGACTCCGCTATATTTGGATTATTTTTCTATAATCCAAGGCCGCGACTGTGCTAAACTGTCTGACTTATTTATGACCTATGGCTGTGACTCCTTCGTTATTGGAAGAACTCTTTTGCAACCGTGGTTAGCAACTCCTCCAGTTATGGCTCCGATTCCTAATGCTGGCAATTTGATTTATACTCCAGCACTCATCACGTCTCCGACCAATTTGACACGATGGTTTTTTGTTCGCTGATGGAAAAGGTCATTATAGCACCCCTATAATAATGATTACATTTAATGACTACACATCACACGAACATCATCCATCGCGCATTTTCGAAGGTATGGATTTTATTAACTACTTGATTAAGTATTAACGGGATCTGACAATATTAATCATACCTTCCTTTCTATGCCCATTATTACATCGTTATCTCTCCACTCATGCGACTTAATGACTAATTATGTTACCTGATAACTGCCACCTTTCCTAATTTGGGATAAATTCCAAATAATCCGATACGCTGAAACTTTCTGAATTTACCCAACTCCACTCTCAGTTGTTCATGCATACTCTATGCTTTAACGTCCATTGTCGGAATCTGTAATTTGTCAGACTACAACATACCTCTGAAGGCAGACAAACATGGGTATTCTAGCTTAGTATGAACCTATGAAAGTTGAAACCGAAGATGTTATAGCTATGATAATAGAAGAAAACACTGAGGTGGTGACCATTGAATCTTCCCCTGAATGGGGAGGAACCATGATTGAGGAAGAACATCCTGAAGAACAAGGAAATGTCAGAACTAAGGATATCCCTTCCACATCAGCTGCGAATTTAGAAACTCTAGCACCATGGAGAAAAAGGAGGAGATCAGAAGATGAAATAAAGGCATCACCACCAATAAGACGAAAAATAACTAGGCCAGTCACAATAGCAGAAGTAGAAAGGGAAAGATGGGAAACCCTAGAAGCACAAATTGAGTTCCCCATTCTTATACCCAAAGCAATTGATGCCCCACAGGAACCAGTTACAGAAGAGCTGCAAATTGAAGGACTTCTGTTTGAAAATGGGCTATTAAAAGAGGAAATACAAGCACTCCGAAAGTAATTAGAAAATTGGAAGGAAGCATGCAGAAAACATAGTGAAAGGAAGTTGCACACATTGGTTGAAGCTGTAGACCAACTGGAAGGGTCAATTCCCGCTGAGGATGGTAATGAGGAAGAAAGAGTGGTTTGTCCTGTGTGTGGAGAAATCTTCGATGAGTCAGGTTACAAGGTCATAGTTTGTGCCTTTGCAACATAGCAGCCTGCACCTACAGCTGTGGAAGAACATGGACAACCTGATTGGAAAGATGGTGAGACTACCCAATAGAAACTCTAGGAAAAGGAAGTTGCAAATGAACAGGATGTTGTCACACAAGAACCAACATCTTTGAATATTCCTATTGAAATTACCACCAAATGTGGGACAGAGGAACTAGAGGATGAGGTTATTCTTGATTTTGTTGAGGAAGATTGCACTGTGACCCCTGAACTCTCTCATGACACATAAATAATAGAAATGGAACCACAACAATAGAACAATGATGAGGTTGAATAGGATTCTTACACATAAGAACCAACATCCTTGAATGTTCTTGTTCAAGTGGTCGTCTAAATAAGGGAAGAAGAATCAGGGATTGAAGACATTCTGGAATTCAATGAAGAAATTTGCACTATGACTCCTGAATTGTCTCATGATACCGAGATTTTAGAAATGGAATCACAACAATAGGGAGATGAAGAAGTAAACCAGGATGTTGCTACACAAGAACCAACATCCTTGGAAATTTCAGCAAAGACTCTCGGGATGCAACAAGAAGCCAACCCCGAATTGGATATCATTCCTAATGCAAATTTAGGTGAGGATGAACAAAATCAAGCACAATCCTCAGGTGATACTGAAATCCTTGAGTAACAACTTCATATTGAAGAAGACATAAAATCCCAGTAGCATGAGGTAAAAGAAGAACAGGGCTTTGTCACACAAGAACCAACAACCTTACATTCCCCTGCTAAAATTGCAGCTAATAGTCAGGTAGATAAGAAGATTAAAATTTAGGAGGAAGTTGTCCCAGAAGAACCAACATCCTCACAATCAGCTACCAAATTTGCCATAGGAGAACCCCAGAAAGAGGATGTTGTTACACAAGAAGCAGCATCTCCAGAAGTTGTTTCAGGAATACCGGTGGTTGAAGTTGTTGCAGAATAAATTCCAGGAAGGGATGCTGTTACACAAGAACCAACACCCCCAGAAGTAACTTCAGAAGTGCAGAATGTCCAATGTGGCACATCAGGTGATAAGGGGTGGGATGAACTCCCTCAAAATTTTATTAATCTGGATTATGATAGGGAGGAGCATCCTGAAGAAGAAGAGATCCTGAAGCTTATAGAAGAACTCTCGATCCTGAGAATGGAAATAAGGAAGTGGAGGAGTCAGGTGGAAAGATACCAAGAAGGGATGGTTTCCCTCACTGAACATAGAAAGACCATTAGGGGACTGAAAGAAAAATGGGCAGAAGAACTCATGAGGAAGAACTATAGAAGGAGCTGAGGGAGCTAAAAAAGTTCAAGTCTATGTAGGTGGAAAAAGACCAGATGTATGCTCTTTCTCTGGAATTATTGGGCACTAGGGTACCCTCCTCCTCTTACCTTGTCTTTTTATTTGAACAATTTATTTGGTTTAAATTAAGGGCTGTGAAAGAAGGGAGATCATATGAAATAGCAATCTCAGTGAAATTCTTGGAAACATTTCTGAGAAGTAATTTTGAGGACTAGAATTTGTTGTGTGAGCTTTTTTTGCATGAGATGGTTTCTCCTTTGGACCGCCATTCAAATCCTGTTCCTTTTTCAGGTGATGTTTAGCTGAGGGCTTTTGCCTCTTTTGTGAGAAATCATGTTCAGTGGGAAAGGTCCTTCCAAATTTTTTCTCACAATGAATCCCACTCTAATATTTGGATCCGAAGTGAACCTCAAAATCCTCGTCTTCTCCTTGCTCGACATCAGAGTCTCCTCTCATGCCCCATCCAAACTCAGCATATAATGGAACTACAGGAAGGGGTTATTTATACTTGTACCAGCCATATTTCCATACATCAACAAACAACTTTGGAAGGTAGTAAGAATAGATGGTAGGTTACCTCTCCAACCCTCATAAATATGGACCCCTACTGTTATAGAAATTTTGAACAAGCATTTTCCAGGATTGAAGGTTATGTTGGATGCATAAGGGAATGTGGGGTTAATTGGCTGGGACTAAAATTTAAATTTCCTCTCATCTAGTGGCTAGCAAAACCGTACAGGGAGGATTTCTCATTAACCAAGGCAGAAGAGCAGAAATGTTGGAGATATTGGGCTGTCCATAAGGGGTTTATAGAAAAAGAAGGAACATCTGAATTCCCATACAACTTTTCTTCTCTCCATGAACAAAGCATAATGTCAGATTTAGATTTAGAATAATGGAGGTTGTTGCACGATGACATGTAACAAAACAGTTGGGGGGAGATGTTGGGCCCAGAAATGGCCCCTTTTTGACCATCCTTATCCACCTCTTTTTTCCTCATCCTACCTTATTCTGCATGCTAAACATATGTTTTTCCCTCACTCTGCCCCTCAAGTCACAAAGGTATGGTTAATCATTGTCTTATTTTATTAATGCTTAGGATTGTGGTAATCAAGGCTTTATATCTTAAGATATGCTAACATATGATGGTTTATAAAGGTATGTCGAGATATAGAGAATGCAGGTGTAGTAGGACGAACATGCTAAGGGAAGGATGGACATTCATTGCTAAAGCTGATCGCCATCCATCCCACCATTTCCCAAAGAACGCAACCCCAGTGTATCATTCCATGCGAGCTGTACAAGGGTAGCTGCAACATATTGCGTTAGATTTGGAGGCAACAGTGTGTCGCTGCTCAAAAGTAGATGTGATCTGGGGGATACTTACTCAATCAATTAGGATCATTATTTATGGGTCAATTAATAGCTTCCCTATATTTTCTACTCTCATCCTGCCACAGCTGTAACAATTATTGTAATTGAGGCATCCTGAAGATTAGAGATCTTCATGGATGCCCAATAATAGGGACAGGACGTTATGATTGAAATTGTATAAATATGGGGAGATATTATGAGCGAGGGGTTGAACCCTTAACCAAATTATTGTATTGGCTGTGACTGAGGTTGCATGATTTATCTGCCCTCTTTAATACAAGGAGTTACTTCAGATATTAGTGTTTTAACGTGCGTTACTTTCATCATCTCTGTGTGAAGGCCGGGCCCGCCTTCCCACAGGAATTGCTGAGTTAAATTAGGAAATTATAATTATTCTATCATGTGATGTTGTGATAATTTCATTTCCTCATAGTAAGCTGCAATAGTTATTGATTTATAGTGTGTTATTAATTGCATCTCTTGGAAAGCTGCAATAGTATGGTGTGACAGTTGGCTGTATAGGTAATTGTTCCTTATGCAACTGTGTGGTAGCTGTAACAGCCTTGTTCATCCCTAGATATTCCAATTGTTGTTTCTATAGATTCTTGTAGTTTGTTCCTTTAATTTTGTATTTGTAGAATTTCATTCCTCTACTTTGAATTTCTAGAATAGCTGAACTCAATTCATGTTTTATGGATTTCTAGAATAATTAGATAAAGATAGTTTGGTGAATCACTAGATGGTTTGGTAAACAGGATTTCATTTTCTGCAAAAGTAATCTAGATGTGATTTCTCGAATCTTTCAATTCTAGATCAAGAACAGTAAAGGGTAATTGTGATTGTATTCTTTAGAGAGTAAATTAGATTAGATGGATATTTGGGATGAGCATAGGTGAACAAAGAATAGGATTGTTTACTTACAACAACTCAGTGTTTAAGCATATATAGTGCATTTTATCCTTGAAATAAAAGACTTCCTTGGGTTGACAATAAATATTGAACACTCTGTATGTTAGTTGTAAATAACTTGCATATCAGGTGCCCAACAACACACAGGTCATAACCTATCCCAAAAGGAAACACATAAGTCATGACTTATTATAAAAAACCCTAACAGGTCAAGGTTCAATCTACTAGCATCACACAGGTAACGACTTATCCAAAAAGGAAACACATAGGTCACAACTAGGTTCTACAACATCCTAGTAGGAAGATGAAGGGTCACATTGTTATTCCTAAATCTCGTCACCACCATGTGCAGAGAAACCAAACATCAGATTAGCCCTCAATCGCAAATTTTAAAGTAAGAATATTGGTCCAGACATCAAATTTATATTTGAAAATCTAGCACCGCTTCTACCCTTTACTCAAAAAGCGGTACCTTATTCAGCACCGCCTGTAATGCATTGATAGTAAGCGGTGGCCTCACCTTTTATCCTTTGATCAAGGTGTGGTTCTGCCCTCTCACCGCTTTGTCTCAGTGAGGAAGAAGCGGTGCCCTTGGTAAAAATTAAAAAAGACAGGTTCTCACGAAGCTTCTCGAAAGAAGGCTTCGTGGCACCCTTATCCTTGATCAATAGGGTTAGTTGGGCTTGAGATCCATCCTTGTAGGATCTCCTAGCCACCTCACCCACAAATTTATCAACCATCTCTATCCATTCGAAGCCTATAAAGACAAGATCATTCTCCATGGTTGAGGAGAGAGTAAAGTTATGTTGTTGCTTTGATATTCTGGCCTATATCAGTTAAGTGATTTTGTGGGAGCAAGTTGCAGCTATTGGGGACATGATGTTGGATTTACGAAGGAGTACATCGACACTAAGGAATAGGTTGTAAAATTATTCCCTATTATCTAATGCAAAATTGGTTCCTTTCCCATGAAATATATTGTGTCATTATCGTATGTTTTATTATTGAATTCCTTAGTCATCGATACAGAATAGTGGATTATATTTTGGTTATATTTGATCTTGTTTGTTGTTTCTCTTATGATTATACAGGTACATCCATGAAAGATCATATTTACGGGAAACATTGATACTAGTAGATCAAAGAGACTTGATTCCAGATCTCCACCCATTCTAGGGAATGTCTTCTAATCATGTCGTGTACAATTTGTTCTAGATCTGAACCATTCATACTAGAGGAACAACTCCTATCCACGGGAGGTGGAAAATTCCTAGCTACAAATATGTCGACTCCGCTAGGGAAGAGCTTCAGCTGATCTGATCTTCCTTAGTCCTTTCAAAACACTTGTTCAAAATCCAAGCTCCCATTCTTTATCAGTTCGATCAGACCCACTAGTTGATCTAGTGGTTATTGGTTTGGTATATTTAGATCTGTTTGGATCTGAGTTTTCTGACTTTCTGTGTTCTTATATGCTGTCAATTCATGATTTAAATGCGAGTTGCATAGTGATTTGACTTTGATTTTTGGCCATATTTTTGTTTTTGGACATCTACAGGGAACCATGTATGCACAATGGGAAATAAGCGGTGCCACCAACTGTGATAAGCAATCAAGAAGCGGTGCTCGAGCAGAACCACTCTATCAGTGACACTTTGGAAGTGGTGCCAGGTAGGTCTTTCCAGACTTGTTTTTTCAAGTTTTTTTTCAAAAATTTTGGTTGAGTTGCTTTCAGTTCTGAGTGTCTAGGTTTGTGTTAAAGAGATCTGAGTACTTGAATGTCAAAATTTGACGTGGTAAAAGGCTTATTTTTTTGAAATCAAAGAGCTAGGATAGATTCATCTTTTCATTGGCTTGTATTCTTGGTTTTGACTTTTTCAAAAGGAGTGTTGTTTGAGAGCTTAGCATTGGTTAGATCACAGTATTATTGCTAGATAAATCTAAAAAGAAAGACTTTCTTGATTGGTTGCTTGTTTTCATTTTTCGTTAAAAGTTGTGAAGGACTTCTTTTTGCTTTGAAAAAAGAAATTTTTTGTTGAGAGTTGTTTATATTTTTGTTGAAGAACGAATTATTGGACCTCTGATTAGCCTCATCAGCTTTCATATCTCCATCTTTCTTCTCTTTCTTTTACATGTTGATCTCATCAAAAAAGAAATATTAGTGGTTTTAAGTTAGAGCTTTCTAGTTTTTAAGAGAAAAATTGAAAAAGTATTCATTATACCTTTGAGTGTGTTTTGTCTTTCTTCTTTGAAAAAGATATCTTACCCTATTTTTCTTTCTTTCAAAATCGGTTTGAAGTTTTTTGCTTGTTCTCTTTCTCAAAAAAAGGTTTGGTTTAGTGTAGTTGTTTGGGAAAATTTTTAGTTTCAAAATGAAAATTGAATTGCAAAACACTCTCCCCTTCCCATAGGTAGGCATGTCTTGAAAACTAAAGTGAAAATATTTGCATCTCATATTTTCATGGCTTTACATTTCTTTTGTAATTCCATGCATTCACCTAAACGCTCAAGTTAAAATTAACGGTAGTTGTAGGTCTAAAATTGTATAGAAATTTGAGTGATAAGTTAGTGACGTGTTCGGGCATCGTAAAACGTAGGAGCTGTCGTTATTTCCTACACTATAACTCGAGACTCATGCGGTTCTTCCACGTACCATCAGTATATCTAACAACCTTTCACGTACCCTTAAGGTATATAGAAAGGTACTTCAGGTACTCGATTGTATATCGGAAGGCCCCTTGTGGACGGTTGTGCATTAGACATCACTACTACCGATTTGAGCTCCCACGTATCTTGCGTATATAAGGAGACCCTACTAGGATTCCTTGTCCAACTGAGAAAAACCCTTTTGTCATCTTGTTTGGAGTAATACACTGAGGAAAACACTCGGGGAGACTACTACGCACATACTTTGAATATATCCTGAGTTTCACCTTCTTGACAATCCTGGTGAGAGATCGATTATTTTGAGCTCATCCTATCACTTAAGTTTTCTTGTGGCCTATAGCTTGAGTAGGATAAGACTCTGTGTGATTTTTCTTAGTTTTGAGACCCTAGGATAGGTTTTAGTGACTTTTCCAATCTAGCTAAGTTTTAGTTGAGACGATCCAGAAGGAACCAGGGCTTACCACCTGACTTTCCACCTGCAACAGGTGAAGTCCCCCAATGGAAACAATAGACCAAGGAGCTACAACTGGCTCACTTCCTTAAGGGGGAAAATCCAGTTGTATAAAGTGGAGACCAATTCGCTTCTTACGTTAGTCCCTTGGTCCAACAGTCTCCTACGGGTGACACTTCTTTTCATTCTCTGATGAAAGGTCAGAATGATAGTATAAATGAATCTGAGTATGATCCTGATGCTCCTTTTTGGAGAAAGTCTATGGGTCAATCCATTTCTAAATTTGGGGTTATCAGGCCCTCTTTTGAAAACCCTCTTCTGAATGCGGAGTCATATAGAAGAATTCAAGAGTCACTTAGTCGCGCTCGTAATTTTCAAGAGAGAATGGACAGGGTTTTTTCTACTCCTATACCTCATAAAGAACCTATGTCGGATATTTTACCCCATTTTTCAGACCCATCGCCTGCTGGATATAGTCCTCTTTCTAATGATACTCAATCTCTTGGTTTGTCTCCTCATGCTCTAGGCCAAACCTCCAACCCTATAGTTTTAAATCCTAGGTTTGTTACTAGTCCTCCTGCACCCTCTATAGCTGGGGGGGAATCCTCAGCTCCAATGGTGTCTATACCTTCTAAAGTTGGGAGGAAACCCTCGATGCGACCTATGTTATCAGTTAGTGTAGTTGTTGCTAGCACTAGAAAGACCTCTACTATAGGGAAATCCATAGTGTATGTTCCTCCTACCCACACCAATATGGTAAATCCTCCATCGAGTTTAGGTCAACCCTTAGGGGTACAACCTACAGTTAACCATCCTTCTTGGGGTTATGGTTACCCACCAAACCAATTACCTGTAGTAAACATGAATTATCCACCTACATCTACATGAACTATGTATTTTGGAATCCCTTACCCAGGAAACACGTTTACACCATGGGGCAACCTAACTGGTCTTACATGTCGGCATTGGGGGGAATGCCTATTCTTACTACGGGAGGTGCCGGAGGACCACCTTATGGTGGCCCACCAAGAGGAGGTCCACCTGGCAGAGTCCCACATGGAGGAGTTCCACCTTATGCAGGACCACAAACTGGGGGGCCACCACCTAGAGGCCCACCACCTAGAGGACCGCCACCCTGGGGGCCACCACCTCGAGCCCCACCTTCTGGGGTTCCACCTCCTAGAGTTCCACCTTCTGAAGTACCACCACCTGAGGGAACACCACCTCGAGGACCATCACCTAGAGGACCACCTCCGGGAGGCCCACCTTCTGGCGGGCCACCTCCTTTAGGCAGATCTTTCGGAGGTTCATCACCTAATCAACCAAATCAAGAGACCATATATTAGTCAACTTATGGTCCTAATGGTATGTATATTCCTTATCAATATTACCAATATGTGGAACCCAATCTACAATTACCTTTCTTTGCAACTTTGGACTTACCTGATCTATCCAAGTTGATACACGATCCCATTGAACACAACCTTTCATGGCCCGCTATTTTGGTAAAATTTCCATCAGACATTCCCAAGTTTGATGGAAAGCAGGGAGATGATCCCAAGAACCATGTTATGATCTTCCATATATGGTGTTCCTCGAACTCCTTGATGGATGATTCTATTCGTTTAAGGCTATTCCAACGCACACTGACCGTCATGGCTGCGAAGTAGTACATTGAACTTGCACAACATTTGTTTGTGGATTTTATCTCTCTGCAAACTATTTTCCTTATGCACTTTCAACTACCCATTCGTTATGAAATAGGTATGGATCTTTTAACTTCACTCTGTCAGAACAACTCCACTCACATTTCAGACCATATCCATGAGTGGAGAAGGTGGAGAAGACTTAGTAAAGATCCCATCCCGAACCAACTGCTAGGTGATTGGTTCACTAAGTCATTGTTGCCTCCTATCACCCGAGATGTGGCTATGAGCGGTGCTGTTATTAAAGAGAAGGCTATCGGTTGTGCTTAGTATCTGGATTTGATCTATTCCCAATCTGGAACGTTGTATGTCTTACTTTCACAAGCTCCTCTTCCCAGCACAGAGCCCACTAAGCCAGCAGTAGAAACTCTTGTTGATGGGGTGGTCGGTTCAATCCATCCCTCATCGACATCCAAACCTTCCAAGCAACCAAATGCTTCTACCAAGGTTCCTTCAACTCCTGTGGTTTCCGCTGAGATAAATGCTATTCAAAGTTCACAGGCTCCCGACAATAAGGAAAAGGGAAAAGGTAAAAAAAGAAACCTGGAAACCGATAGGAGAATCCTAAAACAACGACCAACAAGAATGATAAAGGGAAGATGAAAGACAAATATCCCTGCTTATTGTGTGGAGGATATCAGTTCATGAAAGAATGTCCTTGTCGTGACAAGATTAGCAAATTTTGAAAGAGTAACCCCACACCAGCGGTTCTTACTAATCCTTTTCCCTCTCAACAACAACTGATAGACCACATGTCTAATCAGGGGACCTCTAATTCCATGGAAGAAATCAGAATGATGTCCTCTGAGACCATCAATTGGAGCACTTGTAGTCAATCATATGACAAGACAGTAGAGAATAAGGACGAAAATCCTTCTTATGACAAAGATCCTTCTACTAGTTCTCCTCCATCTTTGTCTAATGGACCTCTCGTGATCGAAAAACCTAATCTTGATTTATTTTTATGACCACCTAAGGCTACTCTTATGAAGTTTGTTTTCAATCCCAATGCCCAAGCTGCACAATTTTATAATGTTGTTGAATATTTAGCTCAGGCACCTTGCGCGTTGTCTACCCTTGAGGTAATCCATAGTTGTCCAATGCAGCATAAGAACCTACTAACAGCCTTGGGGGCATTAGACCCAGATAATACCAACTTGATTCATTTCAATGTAGAGAACTATAAATCTAGACTACCTCATTAACTAGCATTTACATATTTCCTCCAAAGTAGTTGGGAGAAAGCTCCATCGGACCATCCTAGATGAGGGAGCTTCGAATTCAGTCTTGTCTATAGCCTATTGGAGACCCATTGGTTCTCCTGAGGTTATGAAATCACCTACTACCTTTAAAGCTTTTGATGGACCGGGTTTCTAGCCCCATGGTATTTTGTGAGAACTTTCAGTCGAGCTTGGGGGAAAGACTATTTCCATTCAGGTAGAAGTGGTTGATGCCCTATTAAATTACAATATTCTATTGAGGAGAAATTGTTTTTATGCTATGACCATTGTTGCATTAGAGGAAATTTCAACTCAAAATGGGCCTCCTAAAATGAACTAATAAAATAATAGTTAAAATAATAAAATAATATTTATTAATTTTGGAGGAAGAAAAGAAAAAAACTACTTTTTTGTTTGTATTTTTGACCTATCTCCCTGTGTTTTTACTCAAATTTCGATCGGGAGAGCTCATTGGATGCATAATTAAATTATGCATCCAACGAGTACCCACTCGGCATACTTTTGACGGACCTCGCTACCCCAAAAACAAGAAATACCTGAAAAAACGGAATGATGACATCATCATTCCATTTTTTCAGGTATTTCTTGTTTTTGGGGTAGGGGGGTCCGTGAAAAGTATGCCGAGTGGGTACTCGTTGGATTCCGCATCCAACGAGCTCTCTCGGTCGAAATTTGAGTAAAAACACAGGGAGATATGCCAAAAATACAAACAAAAAAAGTAGTTTTTTTTATAATACCTATCCCCAAATTTATATTAAAAAAGTGTTTAAGACCTATACGGTATTTTAAATTTAAATCAATTTCATTGGCTAACACATGATGACATGGAATTTGAATAAAATTTAAAAGGCCCATTTTGAGTTGAAATTTCCTCTAATGCTTCAACAGTATTTAGAACTCTCCAATTTCCACATAGGGGGAATATTGTGACTATTGATTAACTTGACTATTGTACGTCGGATGTTACAACCCCTATAGAGAATAACATGTCTATGGTAGGTTAGTCCCCTCCTCCTTATTAGTCAATTGGGATAGGCATGTTGAAAGACTCCACCCTTATGGGTGTGCTTCTGTCAGCTCCTACTAGTACATAAACGACAACAGTAAATATGATTTCCACAACTGGCTATAGCACCAAGGGAAAATAAATTGTTGAGTCATCCTCCCTCCGCCTGCATGAGGCAATGTATGATGCTATCCAATCCATTTCCGATGACCATGTTGATGAAATTCATCACATGGATTTGGATCCTTACAACCTGCCTTATTGGTTGGAACCCTCTCTTCCCACTCTATATTATCTCACATGGACTTTTCCTTCAGATGAGTCCATCATGGAGATAATGAGTGAGAGCGAACCCGTATGGTAAGATCATCATCACCGATCTTCATTTCTTCCCAATGCAACTTCGGTGGGTTTTGAATTTGAATCACTTATCAGTACTGATATTGTCACCCATCCGTAAACACCTGTATTGTTTTAAAATACTGAATCTAAAGGAAATCTATACAACATTACTAAAACAACCCTAACTGACATATCAGTCAAACCTGGAACCATTGATCATGTTCAAGTAGGGAAGAATTGCTTGACGGAAGAAGTTGAAGCATATAGAGCATTATTCAAAGAATTCTGAGATATTTTTGCCTAGACTTATGAAGAGATGCCTAGGATAGAACCGTCTATTGTGGTTCATGAAACTAAAACCTATCCCATGGATCGACCCATTAGGCAGACATTACGTCAATCCCATCCTTGGAAGGCTGCAACCATTAAATCCGAAGTGGAAAAGCTTCTAAGGCAATATTTATTTATCCTGTACCCCTGACGGAATGGGTATCTAAAATTGTCCCTGTGAACAAAAAGCAGGGCACCATTAGAGTCTGTATCGATTTTCGAGACCTGAACAAAACTTGTCTTAAAAACAATTTCCGGACTCCACACATCAATTAGATTATCGACAACTGTGCTTGAAGTGTCATCTTCTCATTCATGGATGGAGTTTCTGGCTACAATCATATTGAGATATTTCCCATCAATCAGCACAAAATGACATTTATATGTCCATGGGGAACCTTTTCCTATAGGAAGTTACCTTTTGACCTCAAGAACGCCGAATCTACATTCTAGCATGCCATGTCATATGCATTTCATGATATTAAGAACATCGTGGAGCCATACCTTGACAATCTCACAGCGCATTCACAGCAATGGGAAGACCACCCTGGGCATCTTAGAGAAATTTTGTTGAGATGTCATCATTATAAAATATGGCTCAATCCACACAAATGTGTTTTTTGCATCGAAACAAGATGTCTTCTTGGCTTTGTGGTTTCTAAGGATGGAATATGGATTTATCCACTAAATATTGCTGCTATATTGGCCTTACTTTCCCCAACCAACATTGTTGAGCTCCAAATTTTGCAAGGGAAGGGAAACTTTCTGCGTCGTTTTGTTTGCAATTTTGCTGAGAAAATGCATGGTTATATACATCTCCTGAAGAAGAACACTCCATTCTTTTGGGATGACCAGGTGTAGCGAGCCTTTGATAATCTCAAGCATGCTCTGACTCATTCACCCGTGATACACCCCTTGAATTATTCAAAGGACTTTATCTTATATGTTTTCACCTCCATTACTACCATTGGAATGGTTTTAGCACACAAAGATCCCAACGGTCAGGAACATGTGATATATTATGCCAGTAAGAATCTGATTGATTCTAAAACCTGATACTCATGTGTGGAGAATTTAGCATTGGCTACAGTCATTGCTGTTAAAAAATTTCATCATTAGATCATGCCTCGTACTACCACGGTACTTAAAAATCAGAACCCTATGTACTACATCCTGACTCGTCAAATGCTAGGGGGGAAATATTCTCGTTGGATTGTCATCCCACAGGAATTCGACCTTGAGTTTCCCAAGGCCACTTCAAAGAAATCCTTGGTCTTTACAGAGCTGATGTGTGACCTTCCCTATGCTTTGATGGAGACTGATCCTAGTGATTCATTTTCGGATGAATTCCTATTCTTGATAAGAACAATCGATCCATGGTATGGAGATTTAATCATTTATCTCCAAACTCAAAGATTTCAGCCCAATATATCATATGACGATCGTCGTCATATTCGTCGCCACATAAAGTACTACCTTATCATAAGTGATACATTGTATAAACATGGTATTGATTCCATTCTACGATGATGCCTTACACATGAAGAGGCTGAACAGGTCCTTAATGATTCCCACTCTGGAGCATGTGGCGGTCATCTTTCTGGGATGGCTACAGCCTAGAAAATCCTTCATGCTGCTTTTTCTAGCCTTCAATTTTCAAAGACTGTCATGAGGCTGTTAATAAATTCCCACCCTGCCAACATTTCTATCCAAAAAATCGCACCCACCCTACTCCTTTACACCGCGTCATTGCAGTTGGCCCTTTTTCCAAAAGGGGTATTGAATTTATGCATTGTAAATCGACCTCAGCCGGGGGGCATGGTTACATCATCGCAGCCGTTGATTATTTCACAAAATGGGCTAATGATATGCCTATATATGCAGAGGATGGTAAGTATTCCTCCCTCTTTTTATTTAATCACGTTGTATCTAGGTTTGGAGTCCCACATTCTATAGTCACTAACCACATATCTCATTTTCAGAATTAGATGATGACCGATTTAAGTGCCAAGCTGGGTTTTCACCATGAAAACTCAAATCCTTACTATCCACAGGCTAATGGTCAGGTTGAGGCCATTGAAAAAGTTTTCAAAACCATGCTGTGGAGGATGGTTGAAGATCATAAATCCAACTAGAACCTGACTCTCTTTTCTTTTCTTTGGGCTTACAAGACTTCGGTAAAAAGAGAGATTGGTTTCACACTATTCCAGTTAGTTTACAGACTAGAAGTTCGCCTTCCTATCCAATGCTAGATTCAGTCACTAAAACTTGTGAGAGAACTTCTACCAAATACTTCCACCGAGGAAGAGAGATTTCTATACCTAACTAATCTTGACGAAACTAGAAGAGATGTCACCTTAGCTAATGAGGCACATAAGAAACGCGCCAAGGCCCAATATGATAAATCTGTTCAACCTCGTGTTTTTAATGAAGGCGACCTAGTTCTGACCTATGATCAGAGACATGATAAACTAAAGGGAAGTTTGAGTCAATGTGGTATGGTCCCTTTGTCGTCAACAAATTTTTAGAGAAAGGAGCTTACGAGCTCGTGGATTATGACGAGATACCCTTCAGGAAACCTCACAATGGGTTGTGCCTGAAGAGGTATGATGGTTAAATAATTTTTGTATGATACCTTGTATATATGTATATTTTGTCTTTCGGTGTGTTGTGTCTTGATTTAGTATGGTGTTGAGTTTAGTGTCCAAACTGTTTATACCATGTTTTGGTTATGCAGATCGGATGGATTTTTATGGCTTTGTTGATGGTGCTTGCCATCATACCCTGAACCTTGCTTCAGCTGCTTGGGTCCTCTATTCCCCGGCTCATGACTTGATCAGTTCAGGAGCGTTTTGTATTGGTCCCTCTACCAGCAACATCGTCGAGTATCAGGAAATAATAGGTCTACTGACTGAGGCTGCATCTTGAGACATTCATGACTTGGTAGTGTTTATGGATTCACAATTAGTAGTTTGTCATCTAAACCATGTCTATACCATCAGAAACCATGTAATCCTCCATTTATTTGGGAGAGTGCATTTATTAGAGAGTTCATTTTAGTGTATCACTTACAAGCATGTCCCTAGGTCAGATAATATAGTTGTTGATTGGTTGGAAAACTACATCCTAGAATGGTATATTGCCCATTCATAATTGGTAAAATAAACATGGTTCATGGTAAAATGAACTGTAAATGACACATAAAACTCATGTAAATATGATTTCCATTTGAGACATATAAACACTGGTAATAATTTTGTGTATATATATATATATATATATATATATATATATATATATATATANACAAAATCATACAGAAAACCCTGAAGCTAGTCATCTTTCAGTAATACATCATGTAGTCCACCATCTAATGATGCTCATGGTAACACATGATGGCCCGTGTTACCCTACAAAGTAGTCGGCTGAAGCGGCCTGAAACTCTTGCAATGTGTCTCTGATACCTCATGGGGAAGTCATCTATCGCTGCATCAGGAATGTCTAGAGTCAGCCACTCTAAGTTATCCTCCAAATTAGTAAGGTGGTCATAACCTCTGTGAACAAATTGAGCTCCACCTCATCTATCCATAGGAGAATATCCTCTAGGCTATGCACCAACAATATCTGCATGTAAAATTTTAGGTCTTGTTACTACCCATAAAAAAAATATATATATATATAAAAATACAAAAACATGATTAACATTTTAGGGTTTTTTTGCTTCTTACCAATATCTCCCCACTGAGCACCAGGAGGAAATGGTAGATCAAGGTCACCTCTGAAATCAGTCCCTGCGTAGGCATAATCCTCTATCATGAGGATCTGGTCACGCAGCCAACGAAATAACACGGCCTCGAATTTCACCTTGGCCTTGCCACCTCCTGTATGGGCCATGATCTCAACCCACCTCAGCATGCATAAGTCCCTATCCCTAATCTCAGTGAATATCACGTTGGGTCTCATGAGAGGCACCCTCTCAAAGAAGAAGCAGGCTAAAATGGACCCGTACCCAAACTGCTTTAGTTCTCCTTGTCGACATTTTGTCAGCTGATACTTGAATACAGGAAGAATTGATTCTGCCCAGTTGAAAACCGTAGGTGCCATAGATTCCAGGGCATACAACATATGTGCCTGAGATTCCTAGTGAGGCCCTTGGCTTCCATACAGCCTCTTCATGATGAACAAAACAATGCGAAGTGGCATATCAACCATAGCCCTAATGGGAATCTTCTTACTTGACATTTCATGCTAGGATGACAATGACAATCAATCATCTCCTGAGTAGTCACACCCCCTCCTCAGGAACCAGTAAGAGAGATAGGGGCCCCTCGTCTGGACATCCCTGTCAAGAAGTAGATGTCCTCCACCTCTATGGTTAAAACATGAATTCCTACCTCAAAGTGTTTCTACTCTAGATTCCACATTTGTATAATATATTATAGTAAGCAAGGATGTGAAATCATATTGGGGGTCCGAAAGAAATTTAGAAGACCACAACCCTCTGGGGAACCCACATAACGTGCATTTCTTCCGGCAAGGGCATCATCGTCGTCATGTTTCCTTTCTTTCCAAATGACCTTTTTTGATTTTATAAACCTACCAAAAACATATCAAAATCCATTTAGAAGCATTTCCAACCATTAAACTTGATTATAAACTTTTATTTTGGCTGGGACAAATGTTTTTTGAAACCAACAAATGGCATTTCCTCTGCCTAGTTAAGACAGAGCGGTGCCACCACCTGTGTCAAATCGAAAAAGCACGGTTTCTGTTGAGCACTTCCTTTCCCATAAAGGCCAAGAGCGGTGCCCGCATTTCCTAATTCAGGTTTGGACTATGAGCTCAAAAAACCATGAAAATTAAAACATGGGAACAATAAAAAGAAAGAGAATGGTTTTAGCTTTTACCTGGATTTGACGATGCGCAAAATAGACGGTGGATGCTCCCGTAATATCCAGTTGAATTTTTGGCTCCAAATCTTCCAAAATGCTCTCAACGTTTCGTAAATAGTAAATAAGTTGGGTTTTACTATTTTACTTAGCTTTTATAGCCTATTTTTAGGGTTTTCAATTTTTAAAATCATTTTTTATAAAATACCCTTTAATATAGTTTATAAAAGTCATTTTCTCGATTTTTTTGGAAAACTAATGGTCATTTTTAAAGTCTTGCAGGGGCATGAATAATCAGTAAGGTCTATGCGGAAGTTCGTTTTTTACTTTTTCGTACTTTTGGAAAATGGAAAAAGTCCTTGAGCGTTCGTTTTGATACTTTGATCATGCTCTCAAAACCCAGTATCAAAGTTTCGAGTCTTTTTTTTATTCTTTTTAGGTTCGTAAAACCCTTCATCGTGAAAAGAGACCTAATGGAGTCTTCTTTAAACTCTTTTCAGACTCCCTAAATATGAAAATATTATCGAGTACTTGTATTCTTCATACTCATAAACTTATTTGAAGAGTCATATTTCCGATAGTAGGTTATCTCTTTTTTGGTTCGGATGGACTATTTACAAAAAAGGAGCACTCTAGCCAATCGTGACTAGAAGAGTTCTCTTGGGTATTATTTTGTACTTTTTCGGGCCCTAGAGACTAAATCATACGAAAAAGGACCCTTTGGAGTATTCTTCTATCCTCGTTCAGTCTCTCTAAATGTGAATGATATCGAGTTAAATTTCATTGGACTTGTTAAATTAAACACTGAGAGACCCTTTTTTGGGAATGAATCCCTCCTTTTTGAGGTGCATAAAATGTATGAGAATTGACTTGTCTTCGGATGAGCTACAACGAGTGTTTGTTACCCTATTTGAACTCGTAAAAATGAAAAGAGGCACTCATCAACCATGATGGGGAAATTAAGGGAAGGGAATTAATTCATGTTGCAAATAAAATGGTAGTTTGTCGTCACCTTTGAACATGGCACTTGTCTGCATTTCATTCAGTCAATTGGGTAAATCATCCTGTCTCTGAGTCGATCCACTTTCATGAGTCATGCCACTCCTTTGAGTCTTTCAAAGAATGCATTGTCCAATGTCGTATTGTGTTTCACCTCGTCGAGTCGATGCTGCCAAGTCTTTTGTCATGCCTCTCGATGTTCAAAGGAAGTTAGAAGTTTACCTCTGTAGTTAAAACAGCCTTTGTGTTAGTACTTTTGAGTCAGTTCGATGTTTACATTATCTAGAACATTCCAAAACTTTGTTCCGAGTTTCGTGTCATCGATGTGGGATTCATCATGACCCTCCTTCGACGAGACTATTCTTTTCAACATCAACGCATCATCCAGGAATTAGTCTTAGAAAAAAATTTAGTACCTTGAGGTCTGTATGCCTTAATGACAGATTCTCTTGCTCTCGACATAGGTTCACATCATTGATCTTTGATCAAGATATTTGATTGAGTGTTCGACATCAAGACATCTATTCACACTTAGTAGATTGTACTAGAGTACCTTGGGAATCATTGAAATAATGGTGATCTCCATCACACTTGTTAATGGTTCACATCATTGACAGGGAATCAAGTGGTTTCTACCATGTTCAACTTCAGATCATTGTAATCACATGGATAGAATCGTACTTTGTGGAAGACAAGACGAAGACCCTGGGTATCTGTTGAAAATCACTCATAGCTTTCTCCCCAGGTTGCAATGGAATATATTGTATGAAGTACCAGCATGGATCCACATTTGTATGGTCGTGGCTATGCTAAAATTTGCGTCTATATGACATCGATATGCATTGTATATCTTGTAGCTATGTCCAAGTTTGAGTCTTCTATCATATCGATCTACGCTGTATTCTAGTAGCCATGTTTGTTTATCTCTCTCATGGATCTGCCTTATATTAGTCTGCAACCATGATGAAGACACATTTTTCATGATGAGTCAAAAGTATGTATGTATTGCAGATGCCTAGTTGATGATCTGTGATCAAGTTGATTCTTGCCTCGAAGTGATAATTTTCTCTTTCAAAGCTCTCACCTATCATATCCCTCTAGCCTCATGCTTTGAGGGGCATTTTGTTATACCTAAATCTTGTCACCACCATGTGCAGAGAACCCAAACATCAGATTATCCCTCAATCCCAAATTGTGAAGTAAGAATATTGGTCCAAACATCAAATTTATATGTGAAAATCTAGCACCGTTTCTACCCTTTAGTCAAAAAGCGGTACCTTCTTCAGCACCGCCTGTAATGCATTGACATTAAGTGGTGGCACCACCTTTACCCTTTGATCAAGGTGTGGTTCTACCCTCTCACTCCTCTATCTAAGTGAGGAAGAAGCAGTGCTCTTGGTAAAAAGTGAAAAAGAGAGGTTCTCATGAAGCTTCTCGAAAGAAGGCTTTATGGCACCCTTATCCCTGAACACTAGGGCCAATTGGGATCGATATCCATCCTTGTAGGATCTCCTAGTCACCTCACCCACCAATTTATCAACCATCTTTATCCATTCCAAGCCTATAAAGACAGGCTCATTCTCCATGGTTGAGGAGAGAGTAAAGTTATGTTGTTTTGATATTCTAGCCTATATTAGTTAAGTGAGCTTGAGGGAGCAAGTTGGAGCTATTGGGGACAAGATGTTGGCTTTGTGAAGGATTACATCGACACTAAGGCATAGGTTGTAAAATTATTCCCTATTATATAATGAAAAATTGGTTCCTTTCCCATGAAATATATTGTGTCATTATCGTATGTTTTATTATTGAATTCCTTAGTCATCAATATAGAATAGTGGGTTATATTTTGGTTCTATTTGATCTTGTTTTTTGGTTCTCTTGTGATTATACAGGTACATCCATGAAAGATCATTTTTACAGGAAACAACGATACTAGTACATCAAAGAGACTTGATTCCATATCTCCACCCATTCTATGGAATGCCTTCCAATCTTGTCATGTACCATTTGTTCTAGATCTGAACCATTCAGACAATAGGAACAACTCATGTCCGTAGGAGGTGCAAAATTCCTAGCTACAAATCTGGCGTCTCCACTAGGGAAGAGGTTTAGCTGATCTGATATTCCTTAGTCTTTTCAAAACACTTATCCGAAATCCAAGTTCTTGTTCTTTATCAGTTCGATCAGACCCACTAGCTGATCTAGTGGTTATTGGTTTGGTATCTTCAGATCTGTTTGGATCTGAGTTTTCTGACTTTCTGTGTTTTTAAATACTGTCAATTCATGATTTAAATGCCAGTTGCACAATGATTTGACTTTGATTTTTCTCCATCTTTTTGTTTTTGGACATCTATAGGGAACCGCGTATGCACAGTGGGAAATAATTTGTGCCACCGCCTGAACTCAGTTAGTAGGGAGCGGTGCCACCAACTGTGATCAGCAATTCGGAAGCAGTGCTCGAGCAAAACCGCTCTGTCATTGACACTTTGGAAGCGGTGCCAAGTAGGTCTTTCCAGACTTGTTTTTTCAAGGTTTTTTGCGAAAATTTTGGTTGAGTTGCTTTTAGTTCTGAGTGTCTGGGTTTGTGTTAAAGAGATATGAGTGCTTGAATGTCAAAATTTGACATGGTAAAAGGCTAATTTTGTTGAAATCAAAGAGCTAGGATAGATTCATCTTTTCATTGGATTGTATGCTTGGTTTTGATTTTTTCAAAAGGAGTGATGTTTGAGAGCTTAGCATTAGTTAGATCTCAGTCTTATTGCTAGATAATTCTGAAAAAAATACTTGCTTGATTGGTTTCTTGTTTTCATTTTTCATTAAAGGTTTGTGAAGGACTTCTTTTTGCTTTGAAAAAAGAATTTTTTTGTTGAGATTTGTTTATATTTTTGTTGGAGGACAAATTATTGGACCTCTGATTAACCTCATCAACTTTCAGATCTCCATATTTCTTCTCTTTCTTTTACATGTTGATCTCATCGAAAGAGAAATATTAGTGGTTTTAAGTTAGCTCTTTCTAGTTTTTAAGAGAAAAAATGAAAAAGTATTCATTATACCTTTGAGTGTGTTTTGTATTTCTTCTTAGAAAAATATATCTTACCCTATTTTGCTTGATTTCAAAAGTAGTTTGAAGTTTTTTGCTTGTTCTCTTTCTCGGAAAATGTTTGGTTTAATGTAGTTGTTTGGAAAAAATTTTGGTTTCAAAACAAAAATTGAATTGAAAAATACTCTCTCCTTCCCATAGGTAGGCATGTCTTGAAAAGTAAAGTGAAAATATCTACATCTCATATTTTCATGGCTTTACATTTCTGTCAGAATTCCATACATTCAACTAACTGCTCAAGTTAAAATTAACGGTAGTTATAGGTCTAAAATTGTATAGAAATTTGAGTAATAAGTTAGTGACATGTTCGGGCGTCGTAAAACATAGGAGCTGTCATTATTTTCCTGCACTGCAACTTGGGACTCAAGCGGTTTTTCCACGTACCATCGGTATATTGAACGACCTTTCACGTACCCTTGACGTATATAGAAAGGTACTTCAGGTACTCGATTGTATATCGGAATCCCCCTTGTGGACGGTTGTGCATTAGACAACACTAATACCTATTTGAGATCCCATGTACATTGCCTATGTCGGGTGACCCTACTAGGATTCCTTGTCCAACTGAGAAAAACCCTTTGGTTGTCTTGTTTGGAGCAATACACCAAGAACAACACTTGGGGAGACTAATACGCACGTACCTTGAGTATATCGCGAGTTGCACCTTCTTGACAATATTGGTGAGAGACTAACTATTTTGACCTCATCCTATCACTTAAGTTTTCTTGTGTCCTGTAGCTTGGGTAGGAGAAGACTCTATGATTTTTCTTAGTTTTGAGACCCTATTTTAGGTTTTAGTGACTTTTCCAATCTAGCTGAGTTTCAATTGAGACGATCCAGAAGGAACTAGGGCTTACCACCTGACTTTCCACCTGCAACAGGGGAAGGCCCAATGGAAGCCACAGACCAAGGATCTGAAATAGCTCCCTTAGGGGGGGGAATCTAGTTGTAGAAAGTGGAGACCAATTCACATGTTATGTTACTCCCTTGGTCCAACAGTCTCTTGCAGGTGACACTTCTTTTCATTCTCCGATGGAAGGTCGAAATGATAGTATAAATGAATTTGAGTACGACCATGATGCTCCTTTTTGGATAATCACTATGGGTCAAGCCATTTATGAATTTGGGGTTATTAGAACCTCCTTTGAAAACCCTCCTTTGAATGAGGAGTCATAAAGAAGAATCAAGAGTTGCTTAGTCGTGCTCGTAATTTTCAAGAGAGAATGGACATGGTTTTGGCTACTCCTGTACCTCATGAAGAACCTATGTCGACTCTTTTACCCCATTTGACAGACCCATGGCCTGCTGGCTATAGTCCTCTTTTTTATGATGCTCCATCTCATGGTTTGTCTCCTCGTGATCTGAGCCAAACTTTGAACCCTCCAGTTTTAAATCGTAGGTCTATTGGTAGTCCTCTCGCACCCTCTATGGCTAGGGGAGAATCCTCAGCTCTAATGGTGTTTGTACCTTCTAATGCCAGGGGGAAACCCCTAGCACAAACTACGTTACTAGTTAGTGGAGTTGTTAATAGTACTAGATAGACCTCTACTGCAGGGCTATCCGTAGTGTATGTTCCTCCTACCCACACCAATATGGTAAATCCTCCATCGCGTTCAGGTCAACCATTAGGGGTACAACCTACATTTAACCAAGCTTCTTGGGGTTATGGTTACATAGCAAATCAATTATCTGTAGTAAACATGAATTATCCACCTACATATATAGGAACTATGTATTCTGGAATCCCTTACCCATGAAACACGGTCACACCATGGGGGAAACCTAACTGGTCTTACATGCTGGCAATGGGGGGAATTCCTATTCTTACCGCAGGAGGTGTAGGAGGACCACTTTATGGTGGCCCACCAGGAGGAGGTCCACCTGGTAGAGGCACACCTGGTGGAGGTCCACCTTACGGAGGACCACCACCTGGAGGCCCATGACCTAGAGGACCGCCACCTTGGGGGCCACTACCTGGAGGCCCACCTTCTGGGGGTCCACCTCCTGGAGGTCCACCTTTCGAAGTACCACCACTTGGAAGACCATCACCCAGCGGGCATCCCCTAGGAGGCCCAGCTCCTGGCGGGCCACCTCCTAGGGGGCCACCTCCTTCAGGTGGATATTTGGGAAGTTCATCATCTAATCAACCAAATAAATAGCCCACAGCTTATGGTCCTATTGGTACGTATATGCCTTATCAATATTACCAGCATGTGGAACCTAATCAATAATTACCTTTGTTGGAAACTTTGGACTTACCTGATCTATCCAATTTGATAAATGATCCCACTCGACACAACCCTTCATGGCCCACTATTCCAGTAAAATTTCCATTAGAAATTCCCAAGTTTGATGGAAAGGAGGGAGATGATCCCAAGAACCATGTTATGACCTTCCATCTATGGTGTTCCTCGAATTCCTTGATGGATGATTCTATTCATTTAAGGGTCTTCCAGAGCACACTGACTGGAACGGCAACGAAGTGGTACATTGAACTTCCACAACATTCATTTTTGGATTTTAGCTCTCTAGAAACTGTTTTCCTTAGACACTTTTAGCTACCCATTCGTTAGGAAATGGGTACATATATTTTAACTTCACTCCGTCAGAACACCTCCACGCACATTTCAAACCATATCCATGAGTGGAGAAGGCAGAGAAGACTCATTGAAGATCCCATCCTGGACCAATTGCTAGGTGATTGGTTCACTAAGTCATTGTTGCATCCTATCACCTGAGATGTGGCTATGGGCGGTGTTGTTACTAAAGAGCAAGATATTAGTTGCGCTTAGTATCTGGATTTGGTCTATTCCCAATCCAAAATGTTGTATTACTTAATTCCATAATCTCCTCACCCCAACTCAAATCCCGCTAAGCCACCAACAGAAACTCCTATTGATGGGGTGGTCAGTTCAATCCATCCCTCATCGACAACCAAACCTTCCAAGCAACTAAATGCTTCTACCACTCCTCCTTTGACTACTACAGTTTCCATCAAGATAAACGCTATTCAAATTTCACAGGAACCCGATAATAAGAAAAAGGGAAAAGGTAAAAACAAGAAACCTAGAAACCAATAGGAGAATCCTAAACCAACGACCAAAGAGAATGATAAAGGGAAGAGGAAAGACAAATATCCCTGCTTATTTTGTGGAGGAGATCACTTCACGAAATAATGTCCTCGTTGTGAAAATATTAGCAAATTTTTGAAGAGCAACCCTGCACTAGTAGTTCTTATTGATCCTTTTCCCTCTCAACAACAACTGATAGACCACATGTCTAATTAGGGGACCTCTAATTCCATGGAAGAAATAAGAATGATGTCCTCCAAGACCATGAATTTGAGTACTCATAGTCAATCATATGACAAGACAATAGAGAAGAAGGATGAAAATCCTTCTTCTAACAAAGTTCCTTCTATTAGTTCTCCTCCATCTTCGTCTAATGGCCCTCTCATGATCAAAAAACCTAATCTTGATTTATTTTTACGACCACCTAAGGCTACTCTCAGGAAGTCTATTTTCAATCCCAATGCCTGAGCTGCACAATTTTATAATGTTGTTGAAGATTTAGCTCAAGAACCTTGCATGATGTCTGCCCTTGAGGTACTCCAGAGTTGTCCAACGCAGTGTAAGAACTTGCTAATAGCTTTGGGGGCATTAGACCCAGATAATACCAACTTGATTCATTTCAATGTAGAGAACTATAAATCCAAACTACCTCACCAACTCACATTTCATTTTTCCTCTAAAGTAGTTGGGAGAAAGGTCCATCAGACCGTCCTGGATGAGGGATCTTCGAATTCAGTCTTGTCTATAGCCTGTTGGAGAGCCATTGGTTCTCCCGAGGTTATGAAATCACTTACTACCTTGAAAGCT
Organism: Pseudotsuga menziesii; assembly: GCA_001517045.1. Lineage (NCBI taxonomy): Eukaryota > Viridiplantae > Streptophyta > Pinopsida > Pinales > Pinaceae > Pseudotsuga > Pseudotsuga menziesii. The sequence continues at coordinate 345,029 of LPNX010196146.1, forward strand.
TTTGATGGATGAGTTTTCCGGCCCCATGGTATTTTTCCAGCACTTTCAGTCGAGCTTGGGGGCAAGACTGTTTCCATTCAGGAGGAATTGGTTGATGCCCTGTTAGATTACAATCTTCTATTGGGGAGAAATTGGTTTTATGCTATGATCGTTGTCACTTCGATAGTATTTAGAACTCTCCAATTTCCACGTATGGGGAATAATGTGACTATTGATCAACTTTACTATTGTACGCTGGATGTTACAACCCTTACGACGAATAACATCCCTATGCTAGGTCAGTCCCCTCCTCCTTATTAGTCAATTGGGATAGACATGATGAAAGACTCCACCCTTATGGGCGTGTTTTCATCTCCTCCTCCTAGTACATAAAAAATGGCAGTAAATATGATTTCCACAACTGGCAATAGCACTAAGGGAAAAGAAATTGTTGATTCATCCTCCCTTCGCCTGCATGAGGCAATGTACGATTCTATCCAATCCATTTACGATGACCATGTTGATGACCTTCATCTCACAACTTCAGATCCTTACCACCTTCCTTATTGGTTGGAACCCTCTCTTCCCACTCTAGATTATCTCACGTAGACTTTCCCTTCGAATGAGTCCATCATGGAGATAATGAGTGAGAGTGAATCTGTATGGGAAGATCATCATCATCAATCTTCTTTTCTTCCCAACGCCACTTTGGTGGGTTTTGACCTTGATTCACTTACCAATACTGATATTGTCACCCATCCACAAACACCTATATTGTTGCAAAATACTGAATTTGAAGGAAATCTATGCAACATTACTAAAACACCCCCAATTGACATATCAATCAAACATGGAACCATTGAACATGTTCACGTAGGGTAGAATTGCTCGACGGAAGACACTGAAGCATATAGAGCATTATTCAAATAATTTCAAGTTATTTTTTCTTGGACTTATGAAGAGATGTCTGGGATAGACCAGTTTATTGTGGTTCATGAAATTAAAACCTATCCCATGGCCCGACTCGTCAGGAAGAAATTATTTCAAGTCCATCCCCAGAAGGTTGCGGCCTTTAAAGCCGAAGTGGAAAAGCTTCTGAAGGTAGGATTTATTTATCCTATACCTCTAATGGAATGGGTATCTAACATTGTCCCTGAGAAAAAAAATCAGGCCACCATTAGAGTCTGTATCGATTTTCGAGACCTGAACAAAGCTTGTCCGAAAGACAATTTCTCGACTCCGCATATCAATCACATTGTCGACAACTGTGCTGGAAGTGTCATCTTCTCATTCATGGATGGATTTTCTAGCTACAATCAGATTGAGATATTGCTTGCCGATTAGCACAAAATGACATTTATATGTCCACAGGGAACCTTTGCCTATAGGAAGTTACCTTTTGGCCTCAAGAACACCGGAGCTACATTGCAGCGTGTCATGTCCTATGCCTTTCACGATATTAATAACATCAAAGAGTTGTACCTTGATGATCTCCCAGCACAATCAAAGCAATAGGAAGGCCACCCTGGGCATATTAGAGACATTTTTTTGAGATGTCATCATTATAACATACGACTCAATCCACACAAATGTGTTTTTTGCGTTGAAATGAGATGTCTTCTTGGATTTGTGGTTTCTATGGATGACATTCGGATTGATCCACTAAAGATTGCAACTATATTGGCCCTACCTATCCCAACCAACATTGTTGAGATCTAAAGTTTGCAAGGGGAGGCAAAATTTCTCCATCGTTTCGTTTGTAATTTCACGGAGAAAAAAAATGGTTATATGCATCTCCTGAAGAAGAGCACTCCATTCTTCTGGGATAACCAGGCCCAGTGATTCTGTGATAATATATTGCATGCTCTGAATCATTCACCCATGATACACCCCCTAGATTATTTAAAGGAATTTCTCTTATATGTTTCCACCTCCACTACTACCATTGGAATGGTTTTAACGCAGGGATATCCCAATGGTCAGGAACATGTGACATATGATGCCAGTAAGAATCTGATTGATTCTGAAACCCGATACTCACATGAGGAGAAGCTAGCATTGGCTATGGTCATTGTTGTTCAAAAATTTCATCATTACATCCTACTTCGCACTACCACGATACTTGTAGATCAGAACCCTGTGTACTACATCCTGACTCGTTAGGTGCTAGGGGGAAAATATTCCCATTGGATTGTCATCCTACAGGAATTATACCTTGAGTTTACCGAGTCCACTTCAAATAAATCCTTGGTCTTTACAGAGAAAATGTGTGACCTTACCTGTGGTTTGATGGAGACTGATTCCAGTGATTCATTTTCTAATGAAATCTTGTTCTTGATAAGCACAATCGATCCATGGTATGGATATTTAATCATTTGTCTCAAAACTCAAATATTTCATCCCAATATATCCTGTGATGATCGTCGTCATATCCGTCACCATGCAAAGTACTACCTTATCTTAAATGATACATTGTATCGACATGGTATCGATTCCATTCTCTGATGATTCCTTACACATGAAGAGGCTGAACAAGTCCTTAATGATTACCACTCTTGAGCATGTGGCGGTCATCTTTCTGGGATGGATATAGCCTAGAAAATGCTTTGTGCTGGCTATTTATGGAATTCAATGTTCAAAGACTATCATGAGGTTGTTAAGAAATTCCCACCCTACCAACATTTCTATCGAAAAAGGTGCACCCACCCTGCTCCTTTACACCTCGTCATTACAGTTGGCCCTTTTTCCAAATGGGATATTGATTTTTATGCATTGTAAGCTGACCTCAGCAGGGGGGCATGGTTATATCATCGTATCCATTGATTATTTCACAAAATGGGCTAAGGCTATTCCTATGTATGAAGAGGATGGTAAGACTGCCACCCTCTTCTTATTTAATCACATGATAGCTAGGTTTAGAATCCCATAGTCTATAGTCACTGACCACGGATTGCATTTCCAGAATTAGATGATGACCGAATTAAGTACCAAGCTGGGTTTTCGCCATGAAAAATCATATCCTTACTATCTGCAGGATAATGGTCAGGTTGAGGCCATTAAAAAAGTTTTAAAAACCATTCCGTGGAGGATGGTTGGAGATCATAAATCCAACTGGAACCTGACTCTCTTTTCTACTGTTTGGGCTTACATGACTTCAGTAAAAACAACGACTAGTTTCACACCATTCCAGTTAGTTTATAGACTAGAATATTTCCTTCCTATCCAATTCTAGATTCCATCACTAAAACTTGCGGTAGAAATTCTATCAAATACTTCCACTGAGGAAGAGAGATTTCTATACCTAACTAATCTTGACGAAACTAGAAGAGATGTCGCCTTAGCTAATGAAGCACATAAGAAATGCATCAAGGACCAATATGATAAATCTATTCAGCCTCATGTTTTTAATAAAGGTGACCTAGTTCTGACCTATGATCAAAGATAAGATAAACTAGTTAAAGGGAAGTTCGAGTCAATTTGGTATGGTGCCTTTGTCGTCAACAAAGTTTTATAGAAAGGAGCTTACGAGCTTGTGGATTATGATGGGATACCCTTCGGGAAATCTTGCAATGGGTTGTACTTGAAAAGGTACTATGGTTAAATAATTTTTGTATGGTACCTTGTATATATGTATATTTTGGCTTTTAGTGTGTTGTGTCTTGATTTAGTATGGTGTTGAGTTTAGTGTCCAAAATCTTTATACCATGTTTTGGTTATGTAGATCAAATGAATTTTTATGGCTTCACTAATGGTGCTTGCCGTCATACCTTGAACCTTGCTTCAGCTGCTCGGGTCCTCTATTCCCTGGCTCATGAGTTGATCGGTTCAATAGCGGTTTGTATTGGTCATGCTACCAACAACATCGCCAAGTATCAGACAATAATAGGTCTACTGATTGAGGCTGCATCTTGAGACATTCATGATTTGGTAGTGTTTATGGATTCATAATTAGTGGTTTGTCATATAAACCATGTCTATAGCATCAGAAACCCTGTACTCCTCTATTTATTTTTGGGAGTGCATTTATTAGAGAGGTCATTCGAGTGTATCACTTACAGGCATGTCCCTAGGTCAGCCAATACAGTTGTTGATTCATTGGGAAACTACATCATAGACTGGTATATTT
>LPNX010196146.1:355263-406598 GCA_001517045.1 Pseudotsuga menziesii
TCATTCTCTGCTTCTTCTTCTACCACTTCAAGAAGTTATGCATTCTGGATCTTCACATTCTTCAACTATTTTCTCAAATCCATCTTCTGAATTATGTTCTTATCTTCTAATAGCTTGATCAAGGGATCAAACATCTTTGGTGTCTTTAGGGAAGACACTTGTGGTACAAGTTAATCCGTGATTGAATCAACAATGATCTTCTTTGCCTTGATCAAGTTCTTCTTGTGTAAGGCTTTGAGGCTCATCTCCCTCTAGAACCGGAACCTCTCTTACTCATGTAGGTGTCCAATTCATTTTCTTCACAGAGATCAAACACTTCCATTCTTGGAAGTTTTCAACTTCACCAAGCTTATCATCAAGCTGATGTGATATATCACTTTGAAATGAGAACCTCAAATGCAAATAGAAAAAGATTAGATCTTAACGATTTGAGGTGTCCGTCCTGCTTCCAGAGCTAGCTGATCTAGGGTTTGTCAGAGAAACCCTAATTTTCAAAACTTGGAATATTTTAGATTTGATTGGATATAAAGATATATCTCTTCAAATGGAGCTGTCCAATGTACTCCTTTTCTGAAAACAGTGGAGGGAATCCCCTGGAATAGGAAGCCCTAGTTTTCCAATTTCTTTTGCAGCAATGCCTATTATTGTTTCTGTGATATCTCTAGAATTACTACTCCTCTATGTATGAAATTTCGCACTAAGGTAACCTCGAATGTTCCTGATCCAACACCATATGTTTCATCAGAATTGGTTTCACCAATTGGGATTTATGATCATTTTCCCAAGGTGACCTGTTATAGGACTGTTCAGAATAGTGAAGTTGTACGGAATTCCATGTGTCACTGGTTCATCTTCAGGTTCTGAAATTAGTACCACAGAAATTAAATTCTGTGATATTTCTGGAACATCTTCAGGAATTCCATTTGGACCTCTATAGCCCACGCTACAGCAATTATACCCAGGTGTCATGTTTAGGGATGAATTCTGGAAGAGGCTGGAACCCTAACTTGGAGGGATCATATCTCCCTGAATATAGCGAATATGAGGCTGAATTTTGGACAAAATGTAAATCAGGATTGTATCGTCGACCTCTGAAATTTTCAACTTCTGAGCCTTCACAAATCTTAGGATATAGCGAATGTACCAAAACTTAGCAATTTTAATATTTAGTATTTTTCCAGATCGGGGTCAAACTAGGGTTTGACTTTCTCGGAGTTTCACCCAACCAAATTTCTTCATCCAGGTCTCTAAAATTAGATTTTGATGAGGATAAAAATCCTATGCTGGTATCACTCAAAAATTCTTCTTCTGTAGAAAGCCCTAATTTTCCGTACCAAAACTGAAAATGCTCGGAATCGAATTCCGCTTTGACAGAAAGATGCGCCCTTCAATGGAGAGTCAGTCTAGCCTTCTTTTGCTGATAGATCATGGATAGAGACCCAAAAAAATAAGAAGCCCTAGATTCTTTAGCTGCACAATGTCTTCTTTCAGGGTGGATCTGATACCATGTTAAATTTTCATATGCTAAGCTAGATCATTAGTATTTCATTTCAATTTCATAACAAAAGCATATAAACAAGATCACTGAAAGATAGAAAAGCACAACAATTCAAAAAGAGAACACAAAGATTTATCCTGGGAAAACCCTAAAGGGAAAACCCTAGCAAAAGCTTCATCAATATAGATGCCCCAAAAGATAAAAGATAAAACCAACAAGGAGATCAAAGCCTAATCTTCCTTCTTCTCCAGATACTTCTCTCTCCTCTCCACTAATGCGCTATACAAGTGAGAGTGTTTGTGTTCAAATGAGGAGAGCTACACCTCTATTTATATTCATCCGTTCACTTCAATTAAATAATCCGACATGTAGGCTCGAGTTAATCATGTAGGCTCTAGTTACACATGTAGGATCTCGTAACCACACTGGGGTGCTAATGACCCACCTTTACAATTAGAGGGGAAAACCTCATGACTCTTATTAGTTATTCTGATTAGAAGCATCGGGGTACAAGATAATACAAGTGGTTATCCCGGTAGGACCATCGGGGACCACAAAATATACATATAGAATATTCTTCGAAGTTACAATATTTCAACATGTGTCTCTTATACCTCATGGGGAGGTCATCTATCGTTGTGTCAGGAATGTCAAGAGGCAGGCACTCTAAGTTATCCTCCAACTCAGTAAGGTGGTCATCACGTCTCTGAACAAATTGAGCTCCAACTTTTCTATCCATAGGAGAATATCCTCCAGGCCGTGCACAACCAACATCTGCATGTAAAATTTTAGGTCTTGTTACTACCCATTAAAAACATAAAATATAAAAATGTAAAAACATGATCAATATTTTAGGGTTTTTTGCTTCTTACCAATACCTCCCCACTGAGCATGAGGAGGCAATGGTAGATCAGCATCACCTCTGAAATTAGTCACTGCATAGGCATGATCCTCTATCATGAGGATTTGGTCACGCAACCAACGAAAAAATGCAGCCTCGAATTTCACCTTGGCCCTGCCACCTCTTGTATAGGCCACGATCTCAACCCACCTCTACATGTATGGGTCCCTAGCCCTAATATCAGTGAAGATCACCTAGGGTCTCATGAGAGGCATCCTCTCAAAGAATAAGCAGGCTAAAATGGACCCATACCCAAATTGCTTTAGTTCTCCTAGCCGATATTTTGTCAGCTAGTCCTTAAATATAGGAAGAAGTGCTTCTGACTAGTTGAAAGTTGTAGGTGCCATAGCTTCCATGGAATACAACATATGTGCTTGGGATTCCTGATGAGGCCCTTGGATTCCACTCAGCTTATACATGATGAACATAATAGTGCGAAGCGGCATATCCACCACATCCCTAATGGGAATCTTCTTACTTGAAATTTTCATGCTAGGATGACAATGAATATTAATCAGATCCTGAGTAGCCACATCCCCTCAGGAACCAGTAAGATAGATAGGGGCCCCTTGTCTGGACATCCCTGTCAAGAAGTATATTTCCTTCGCCTCTAGGGTCAAAACATGAATTCCTACCTCAAAGTGTTGCTTCTCTAGATTGCACATTTGTAGAGTATATTCCAGTAAGCGAGGATGCGAAATCATACTGGGGGTCCAGAATAACTTTGGAATACCACAACCTAATAGGGTACCCATACAACGCGCATTTCTTGCAGCAAGGGTGTCATCGTCTTCATGTTTTCTTTCTTTCCAAATGACCATTTTTTGATCTGATAAACCTATAAAAAACAATTCAAAATCCATTTAGAAGCATTTCCAACCATTAAACTTTCTTATAAACTTTTCTTTTGGCTGGGACAAATGTTTTTTGAAGCCCATGGTTGGCACTGCCTCTGCCTAGTTAAGATAGAGCAGTGCCACCACATATTTCAAACTTAAAAAGCGCGGTTTCTGTCGAGCACCACCTTTCCCGTAAAGACCAAGAGCGGTGCCCACATTTCCTCATTTAGGTTTGGACTATGAGCTCAAAAAACCATGAAAATTAAAAAATGGGAACCATGAAAAGAAAGAGAACGGTTTTAGCTTTTACCTGGATCCTATGATGCGCAAAACGAATGATGGATGCTACCATAATCTCCAGCTGAATTTTTGGCTCCAAATCTCCCAAAATGCTCTCAAGGTTTGGTAAATAGTAAATAAGTTGGTTTTTACTATTTTACTTAGCTTTTATAGCCCATTTTTAGGGTTTTGAATGTTTTAAAATCATTCTTTTATAAAATACCCTTTAATATAGTTTATAAAAGTCATTTCCTTGAATATTTTGGGAAACTAATGGTCATTTTTTAAGTCTTGCAGGGGCAGGAATAAGCAGTAAGGTCTATGGGGAAGTTTGTTTTTAACGTTTTTGTAATTTTGGAAAATGGAAAAAGTCCTTGAGCGTTCATTTTGATACTTTGATCACGCTCTCAAAACCCCGTATCAAAGTTCCGATTCATTTTCTGATTCTTTTCAAGCTCATAAAACCCTTCATCGTGAAAAGAGACCTAATGGAGTCTCCTTTAAACTCTTTTTGGACTCCCTAAATATGAAAATATTGTCGAGTACGTGTCTTCTTCATTCTCGTAAAAGTATTTGAAGAGTCATCTTTCCGACAGTAGGTTATCTCTTTTTCGGTTCGGGTGGACTATTTATGAAAAAGGAACACTCCAGCTAATCATGACTGGAAGAGTTCTTTTGGGTATTATTTTCTACTTTTTTAGGCCCTAGAGACTAAATCATATGAAAAAGGACCCTTTGGAGTCTTCTTCTATCTTCGTTATGATTCTCTAAATGTGAATGATACCGATTTAAATTTCATTGGACTCGTTAAATTAAACACTGAGAGACCCTTTTTTGGGAATGAACCCCTCCTCTCTAAGGTTCATAAAACGTATGAGAATTAACTTGTCTTAGGATGAGCTACAACAAGTGTTTGTTACCATATTTGAACTTGTAAAAATGAAAAGAGGCACTCATCAACCATGATGGGGAAATTAAGGGAAGGGAATCAATTCATGTTGCAAATAAAATGGCAATTTGTCGTCACCTTTGAACATGGCACTCCTTTGCATTTCATTCAGTCAATTGTGTAAATCAGCCTGTCTCTGAGTCAATCCACTTTCATGAGTCATGCCACTCCTTTGAGTCTTTTAAAGAATGCATTGTCCAATGTCATATTTTGTTTCACCTCATCAAGTCGATGCTGCCAAGTATTTTTTTGTGCCTCTCGATGTTCAAAGGAAGTTAGAAGCTTACCTCTACAGTTAAAACAACCTTTGTGTTAGTACTTTTGAGTCAATTCGATGGTTACATTATCTACAACATTCCAAAACTTTGTTCCGAGTTTAGTGTCGTCGATGTGGGATTCATCATGGCCCTCCTTCGACGAGACTATTCTTGTCGACATCAGCTCATCATCCAAGAATTAGTCTTAGAAAAAATTTTAGTACCTTGAGGTCTGTATGCCTTCAGTAGAGGAAATTTGGGGTCTAAAATGGGCCTTATAAGAAAACGTGCCAACAATAAAAAAAATTAGTTGGAATTAAAGAACCAATAGAATTTCAATAAAATGAGTCAACCATAATGGTTGAATTGACATATTTGTCATTAAAGAAAACTACTTTTTTTGTTCGTATTTTTGACATATGTCCTTGTGTTTTTACTCAAATTCCAAGAGGGAGAGCTCGTTGGATGCATGATTTAATTCCACATCCAACGAGTACCCACACTGCATATTTTTGACAAACCTCGCTACCCCAAAAACAAGAAATACCTGAAAAAATGTGATGATGACATCATCATCATGTTTTTTCAGTATTTCTTGTTTTTGGGGTAGCAGGGTCTGTCAAAACTATGCAGTGTGGGTACTTGTTGGATGTGGAATTAAAATCCACATCAAACAAGCTCTCCTACTTAGAATTTGAGTAAAAATATAGTGAGATATGTCGAAAATACAAACAAAAAACGTAGTTTTTTTCATTCTTCCTCCAAAATTAATAACTATTATTTTATTATTTTAACTATTATTTTATTATTTTCCTTAGGAGGCCCATTTTAGACCTCGAATTTCCTCTAATGAATGACATATTCTCTTGTTCTTGACATAGGTTCACATCATTGACCTTTGATCGAGAGATTCGACTAAGTGTTCAACATCAAAACATCTATTCACACTTAGTAGATTGTACTAGAGTACCTTGGGAATCATTGACATTAATGGTGATCTCCCTCGCACTTATTAATGGTTCACATCATTGACCAATAATCAAGTGGTTTCAAACCATGTTCTACTTCATATCACTGTAATCACATGGATAGAATCGTACTTTGTGGAAGATGAGACGAAGACCCTGGGTATCTGTTGAAAAGCACTCATAGCTTTCTCCCTAGGTTGCAATGGAATATATTGTATGAAGTACCATCATAGATCCACATTTGTATGGTCGTGGCTATGCTCAAATTTGCATCTGTAGGACATAGATCTACATTGTATATCTGGTAGCTATGTCCAAGTTTGATTCCTCTATCACATGGATCTATGCTGTATTCTATTAGCCATGTTTGTTTATCTCTCTCATGGATCTTTCTTGTATTGGTCTGCAGCCATGATGAAGACACATTTTTCTCATGAGTCAAAAATATGGATGTGTTGTAGATGCCTGGTTGATGATCTCCGATCAAGTTGTTTCTTTCCTTGAAGTGATAAATTGCTCTTTCAAAGATATTTCCTATAATATCCCTCTAGCCTCATGCTTTGGGGGGGATTCTGTTATACCTACATCACATCACCACCATGTGCAGAGAACCCAAACATCATATTATCCCTCAATCCCAAATTGTGAAGTAAGAATATTGGTCCAGACATTAAATTTATATGTGAAAATCCAACACCACTTCTACCCTTTAGTCAAAAAGCGGTACCTTCTTTAACACCACCTATAATGCATTAACAGTAAGTGGTGGCACCACCTTTACCCTTTGATCAAGGTGTGGTTCTGCCCTCTCACCACTCAGTCTCAGTGAGGAAGAAGCGGTGCCCTTGGTAAAAAGTGAAAAAGAGAGGCTCTCATGAAGCTTCTCGAAAGAAGGCTTCGTGGCACCCTTATCCATGATCACTAGGGCCAGTTAGGATCGAGATCCATCCTTGTAGGATCTCCTATCCACCTCACCCACCAATTTCTCAACCATCTCTATCCATTCCAAGCCTATAAAGACAGGCTCATTCTCCATGGTTGAGGAGAGAGTAAAGTTATGTTGTTGCTTTGATATTCTGGCCTATATCAGTTAAGTGATCTTGAGGGAGAAAGTTGGAGCTATTGGGGACAAGATGTTGGATTTTTGAAGGAGTACATCGACACTAAAGCATAGGTTTTAAATTTTTTCCCTATTATCTAATGAAAAATTGGTTCCTTTCCCATGAAATATATTGTGTCATTATCGTATGTTTTATTATTGAATTCCTTAGTCATCAATATAGAATAGTGGATGGTTCTATTTGATCTTATTTTTTGTTTCTCTTGTGATTATATTGGTACATCCATGAAATATCATCTTTATAGGAAACAATGATACTAGTACATCAAATAGACTTGATTCCAGATCTCCACCCATTCTAGGGAATGTCTTCCAATCTTGTCATGTACCATTCTTTCTATATCTGAACCATTGATACTAGAGGAACAACTCCTGTCCGCAAGAGGTGCAAAATTCCTAGCTACACACAACCCACTTCAAATAACAACAACCACCAGTAGAATAAAGCATCAGACCTAGCAGACTGAGGGATAGGTGGTGCAACTCAATAATAACAACAAAGAAACCAAGATGTTAAACTTTTATATTCTCTCTCAAGGTATATAGTCCATAAGTATTCCATACCACAATAGTAATTTTTATCATCACCATATAAGGAAGGTCCATACCACAACAGTAAGTTTTATCATCGCCATTTGGGATTTCCCATAAACCCTTCCCTATTCTAATTTATCAAAGCAAATTCTTCTACAATGCTCACGACGATGTCAATAAAACTTCCAAAATTTTAGTAGCAGAAAAAAAAAGCACATGAAAATAACATCTAAACATAAATATATTATCATGTATTTAAAGTTTGTTGAACAGTTAGAGATATGGATCCAAAAACTTAAAAAATAGGCATCAATGCAACTCTATTTATAATGCGGATGCTTACAACATTAGAATGCTTCCAAAACCTCATAAGCAAGCACTCTCATATGAAACCAAAAGAAAATAAGTAGTTGGTAGTGTTATTTATCAATAATGAAAAGATACACTAAAGACAACAAGAAGAGAGGGAGTAAATAGCATGAAAAATTCCCAAACAATAATGTTGAGTTTCACACATATCCCAAAATTTTCCCGGCAGTCCCCATACATGTCCATGTTTCCATTTTCACTTGAGACTGGCACAACATCAACGTTGTCACACTACATTTTTTTAGTTCCAAACCTGAAAACTTGCAGTCTTATCAAAAGTAGAAATCTTATGAACAAACCTAAATGTTGAAAATGATTGTACCAAAACATAGTTTACAACTATCGATCTTGAAAATTTATAAGTAAAAAACCTTTCATAATATTCATTGTGGATTCTATAATCAAGTAAAAATAGAAAAGTGTTCATCCAACTCCTATTGTTGTGATGCAATATACAAAATAAACATATCAATATGCAAAAAAATTAAGGAAATACAACATCTCCTAGTATGTTATATATAATTATTAATAATAATATCACCTCCCTCATCAAAGCTTGAAACATCTTCAGGATAGAAAATAGTAAAAAATAAGGTTGGAGGAGGCCTAAAGGAAGTAAATCCAAAGCAATATTTTAAACATAAATAAGAGGATATCAACTTGTTTTAGGCCTTACAAGCATCATACTTAGCTCATACCCAATGAAATAAAGATAAATATGCTCTCACAAAAGAATGCTCCCAAATACTCATTCACTCTGCTAAAAAAGTGACAAATCATAGGACACAAATTATACAAGAAGTCAACTTCAGAAGTGGATAGATATCAATGACCAAATTTTGTTCACAGATTCCATTTCATTTTGAAATCAACATGCATTAATCCTATGATCCACCCTCTTGACATAATATGCATGTAGTGTGGGTTCATGTTTTCCTCGTGAGGGGGATAACCAAAGAAATAAAAACATGTTGGAGTAGGAGAGAAATGAGAGTGAAGAAGAGAGTACATCTGCACCATTGAATATTGGGAGGTGGAAGGAGGTTTCCATGAGACCTGTTTAGATTCAGGATGAAGCAGTCAAGAATCCCAACTTTGCAGAAGAGCTACAATCCGATTTTGACCGGCTGCCTGTCTGGTATGCATTGGATGTGACTATAGACATGGCAGAAGATGTTCTCATACATCAAAAACTACTTGAGCATGTAATAATGCCAGAAAATTGACCTGTCTTCCATGTTCATTTTTCAGAGAGTATGGTGGTTGGATTTGATGTAAATGAGGAGTAGTCGGGAATTGTGATAAATGTTGCTTCCTCAAGTTTAAATGAGGATCATCCAATTAGTCTCGATCCCTCTAAATTTAAAGACATAGTTTTGGAATCTGGAAAAAATGTTTTAGATCTTGAAGACAACATAAGAGTTCAGAATAGGTCCCTTGAAAGGTATTTCATTTATCACATAATGGCTCTCTTTCACCATATTTTCAAGGTTCACATTCATGTTTCTTTTACATTAGTTATGTACGAGAGGAGAAAAGTAAACACCATCCTTTAAACAGACAAAATCCACTTGAAACTTGAACACATATATCACTTTATGAATCCATTGATGGTAAGAACAGTGCCATTTCTATATAATCATTTTAAGTGAGGTACCTGACTTGTACTTAATGAAGAAATATAAACCTTTTGAGAGATGCAATATATTCAAGGCTACACCCTTCAAAGTGCATGTTCTACATAATATATAATGATACAAATCGAAAAAAAGTGATGGAAGGGTTGGGAAAGTTCTCTAGAGTCCAGATTATATTTTTCAACAGTATTATAAAGAAATGTTCGAAAACAATAGTGCAGTATTCCATGTTTATTTAAATTGTAACAAAAGAAATCATTATGCAGTCTCCATTTTCCTCTATTGCCCGGTTGATCTCTGATTTGATAAAAGTTAGTCCTCGAAGGACATTGAAATGATTGGTTGAAATGATAGGGTGTAAATCTGAGATACATCATAGTGTGCAAGTTGATGGTAGTTCAATTATCACAAGCATGAAGTTCCCTTTTTGATGTTATGATGAGAAATTAGCCTAGTACTTTTATTAGTGTTGCTTGTGTTCAAGTGACATAGTGACCATTACAATGTGCATGGTGTTTAAAACCGTTGATATGGCATTTCATATTCATTTACTGTTTGCAAATAGAAAATTTTTTCCATTACCTAATTGCACATTTTCACGATTGACTGTTAGATAAGAACTTGTGGCATCAAAGTTGAAAGATATCAAGTAATTTCACCCTTATGTTCTTTATTACGAGTTAAGAATAATTGAAAACTAACATAATAACTAAAATTATATTCTATGTCCATCCCTATTCTCCACTACTATATTTTTGGTGGGTTCCATACTCTTTGAGTTAGTAGTAAATACAATAATTTTTTTTTGGCTAGAAAGTAGACTTCATTCATCATTCGACAAAAGGATTTGAGTCGTTTTGTCTTGTGTCTTGTGAATTATGTGAGAAATTTTAGCAGAAAACCATGGACATGCAGGGATAGTTTAGCTATGTTCAGATGATGGAGAAAATATTTTCTTGTTCGAAAAATTGTTTGTCCTTGTCTATTTCAAATGTATTCTACTACATGTGCGTATTTTGAGTTGTCATGACACACCTCATTATTTCAATATCATTTTTCTAGTTATGTACCTTATTGGGAATTTTGACCGAATCCAAATAATAGAGCATGCATTGTGATCATATAGAAGACACTGATCTAAATCTTATCCATGCAATCCTTTCCCTACGACAGATCTACAAAAATGTAGTTTAGATTATTGGTTGAAAATATATTTATGCATGTCTATTAATTATATATTATTAGTTTGGAATATATTTATGTCATTATATTAGTTTGTTGAGAGTTTATCCATAAGAAACACTTAGAAAGTACAATAAAGATCTCCTCGGCCTTGTTATTATCAGTCACCAAACTCTGAAAACCTAAATAGTAGGATTTAATCTTTTACTCTCCTACAAGACATTGCTCTGGAGGATATTGGTGCATTATACAATGTGCTCAATGAGATTCTAATTCAAAAATATATGTACATATAACAACAATTACTAACTCTCCATAATCCTCAATGCAATCTTATAAACTCAAATGATTTCTGGGAAATTTAATTGTTGGAATTCTTAATTTTAGTCGTTAATTTCGGGTCCATGGATGTAATTTATAAAATTCCTTTAATTATATTAAAACAAAAAATAAATTATCTTGCAGATATTTGACAATGGATTTATTGTTGGTTTTAATTGCTATATGTTTAATTTAAATTTGAGAGTTTAATTGTGCAAGTTGTTCATAATTGTTGTTTCCAACATAGTTTTATCCAACAATTAAAATTGGAATATCTCATTAAAATGGAAAAACATATACACTCATCCCTCTGCATGGATTCATGTGGAACAATTCTCAATTTTTATTTTTCCTTTGTATCAATTATTGTAATAAATGGTTGGAGCTAAAGAGAAAGTTGGAACTCGGAGAATTGATGTACAACATGACAGGTAAGGGTGGTGATATGACAATTTATTATCACTTAATATCTAATATAGGTAAAAATCGACAAGCTGTAATAAAAGTTGGAAAATAGAAGCTATCAATATAACCTCGACTGGAATTTATGGACGGAAGATAGGAAAAAATCTCATACACGCAAAACATTATATATTATGCTATAAATCAAGTTAATGGATTAATTGAAACTACATTTACAATTTGATACATATCCAAATGACTCACACCATGGCTGCTGAAAAATACAATGCATATCCATGTGAGATATAAATAGTCATGGCTATTGAAATACAATGTAGATCCATGGGAAGAAGACTCAAATTTATACATAGCTACCAGACATACAATGTAGATCTATGTCATATAGACGCAAATATGACCACATCCATGAACATCCAAAATACTCCATTGAAACTTGGGGGAAAGTGATGAATGTTTAACATACACCCAGGGTCTTCATCTCATTCTAAAAAAAGTATGATTCTATCCATGCGAATAAATGTATTGACGTCGAACATGGTAGAAACCACTTGATTACCAATCAATGATGAAAATTGTTAACAAGTGCAAGGGATATCACCATTAATGTTAATGATTCCCAAAGGTACCCTAGTACATTCCTTTCAATGTGAATGGATGGACTGAAGTTGAACACTCAACTGAGTATTTTGATCAAAATCCAATGATGAAATCCTATTGTCAAAAGCAAGGAAATATGCAATTAAGGTATGCAATTTTCAAGGTAACGACTTGTTTCTAATACTAATTCCTGGAATATGTGATGAAGTCGATAGTAATATTCTTATTGAAGGAGGGACATGATGAATCCCACACCAACAACATGAAACTCAGAACAAAGTTCTATAATTTGAGTATGACGTAACCACATGACTGACTCAAAATAGAATTAGGTTTGACTGTAGAGGGTAACTCTCAATATACAACTTTACTTTGAACATTTTGTGGCATGACCAAATACTTGACATCATTGACGTGACAAAGCAGATACCAGGACATAATGCAACACTGGATGATGCATTCTTTGAAAAGACTCAAAGGAGTAATATGACTCATGAAAGTGGATCTACTTGAAGACAAGTTGAATACCCAACTGTTTGAATGAAATGCAAAAATGTGCCATGTTCAAAGGTGACTAGAAATATGCCATTATTACAAATGAAACATCATTTTCCTTCCCTTGATTTCCCCATCACGATCGATGAGTGCCTCTTTGATTTTTTAACGAGTTAAAAGAGGGTAGCAAATGCTCATGATAGCTTATCATTGGATAAGTCCATTCTCATATGTTTTTCGAACCTAAGAAAGGAGGGGTTCGTTCCCAAAAAAAGTCTTTCAATGTTTAGTTTAATGAGTCCAATGAAAGGAAACCCGATGTCATTCATGTTTAGAGAGTCTGAACAGGACTAAAGAAGACTTTGAAGAGGTCCTTTTTTGTAAATTTTAGTATCCAAGGCCCAAAAACATATAAAATAATAACTTGGAGAAATATTCTAGTTAATGATTTGGATAGAGTATACTTTTTCATAAGTAGTTAATCCGAACTAAAAAAGGGGTAAACTACCATTAGAAAGATGACCTTTCAAGTATTTTTATGAGCGTGAAAGCAACAAGCTCACTCATCTATATTTTCATATTTTGAGAGTCAGAAAAGAGCTTAAAGAGGACTCCATTGGGTTTCCTTTTTTGTAAACAATTTTAGCTAGCCCCCCAAAAGTGATAAAAGTAGTCTTGAAAATTTAGTTCTAGGGTTTAATGAGAACGACCACAGTTTTAAAAACAATGCTCATAAGCTTTTTCAATTTTACTG
This sequence comes from Pseudotsuga menziesii, assembly GCA_001517045.1. Lineage (NCBI taxonomy): Eukaryota > Viridiplantae > Streptophyta > Pinopsida > Pinales > Pinaceae > Pseudotsuga > Pseudotsuga menziesii. The sequence continues at coordinate 368,387 of LPNX010196146.1, forward strand.
AGAATGAAAAAGAAGAAAAGAAAACTCCTCCATACCCAAAAACATAACTCCACATGTCCTACAATTCTTAAAAAGATTATTAAACACCAATTTGATAAAAAAAATAGGAAAAATAGGACCACATTGTCGGTAAAAATATTAACTTTATTTAAATAAAAACCCAAAAAGGTAAATAAAATGGTAAATAGTGAAAAATAATTACCATTTTCATTTTTACCCAACCTTGGTAAGAAAAATTCCTTTTGGAGATCAAATTTGGAGTGCAATTTGTGAGAGCTACAAATGATCATTCGACAAATCTTCTGGCCCAGGTAATTCTTATCTTCTTAAACTTCAATTTTATGGTTTCCAATTTTGCTTTAAGGTCATTTTGGGGTTTTTAGGGTCATTTTATAGGGGAAATGCGCCTCCCCATAATCGCACTTTCCTCTTGCGGGAAAGGTAGTGCTATTCGACACCACACATTTCCTCAAAGGGAAATGTAGTTCCACCGCTCTATCCGAAAGGAAAAAGAGCGGTGATGTATACCGCCCTAAAAAAATAAAAAAATGGGGTGAAACAAAAAGTTTTAAAGGTTTGCAAATGATGATAGATGGTTTCTAATACCTCCATTTGAATGTTTGGAAGGGTGAAAGAGACAAAATGGCAGCATGGAAGGAGAGATAACATGATATGGATGACATTTGTGGGGAAAACGACCACGACATGATCAACGCACTTCAGGAGTGTGGTTTCCTAAAGTTCTTCTAGGTGCCCAACATGAGGGCCCAAATTGAAGTACTGGAATATCTAATCAGGATGTGGAATCCTAAACAACAATACTTCGAGGTGGGGGCTCATATACTCATGCTAGAGGTAGAATATATTTACTTCCTTACAAGGATTTCCAGGAGGGGAGCTCCCATATCATTGACTAGTCCATGAGGTGGGGATATGACTACCCAAGGCATAATTGATCAATACTATTTTCTGGGAACTCAAATGAGAGGGAAGAGAATACCTATAAAACATGTAATGGATCTACCTTTGAGGAAATTTCTTTTTACCATGTAGTGATTATCAAGAAGCCATGAGGAATACCATGATTCTAGGTCCCATATGATGTATGACTTGGAAGCAATGGAATCTATTGTGTTTAATTGGGAGGAAGCCTTATTGGTGGTCTTAAAAATCCAAATTACCAAATTTCATCGAGGTGAGTTGATGCAATTTGGACAGTATGGGACCATTCTAGTATCCTTATTTTTGGAGCGAGTCCCATTATTCAGGAACTAAGTAGCCTTCAAAAAACTTGGGGCATGAGATCCACATATGCTATCGTGGGTCGAGGTGATGTCCTGCCATGGTAGTGTGGTACATAGAGTCAAGTATGGGGCATCGTTCTTTTGCTAGTTGGATGACCAACTTCTGATGATTGAGGACTATGCCTATGCGGGCATAGACTTCCGTGGTGATTCAGACTTAGCTCTTCCCAAGGGAGAGAAGTGGGGTGATATAGGTAAGAAAGACACTGAAATCGATGTGTTAGCACCATTTTTGGGATAACTATTTAGTGAAGGGTTTGGCCAATAATGATGAATGAGTTATGAAAATTTCCACATCATAGAACCTTAAAAGACTGTTGATGAAGCTCTAATGGCATTTGAAAGGACATTTTTAGATCCAGAATGACCAAATACATAAGAAATTATGATTTCCAACTTTGAAAATTCTTATGAATGAATAGATTTTCCCTTAGTTGAATAATAACATGAGATGGATGGTCTAGATGTGTCATGGAAAATATCAAAGGACATAAATCAAGGAAAATCGGGAGCGAAAGTCTGGAACAGGGTAAGGTTTGGTTACAAAAGTGTTAAATCTAACTTCCACCTCCTACACTCTATATCCGATGGTAAATAATGACTCTGAGGTAAATAAATGGCTAGAAAGCATGGGAGTAAAAGTCAAAATCAAGAAAATACAAGTTCGGTCATGGAAATCCAAAGTCCTGATTTTCGATTTCGGCTATCCAAGATTGGAAAGAGGAAAGTATAAGGATTTGGACGTGAAAATCCAAAGTCCCAATTTCTGATTTCCACTATCTGGGATTGTAAAGAAGAAAGTCTAAGGATTTGGGAGTGAAAAGCCAAAGTCCTGAGTTCCAATTTCTGCTATTCAGGATCGAAAAGAGAAAAATTCTAAGGATTTGGGTGTGAAAAGCTGAAGTTTCGATTTTTGATATCCGCCAGATCTACAATCAGAAAATATCTCGTGTAGATCAACAGTGCAGAAAGAAAGAATAAGGGTGGATACTGAAAACCAGAAAGACAAAGGTTTTGGTCGTGAAAAGCTGAAGTTCTAATATTCACCATATCTATGATCCAATAACCATCTACATCCATATCAACGGTCCAAATTGATCCCAAACGTAAAGGTAAATTTGAAGGACGAAAGTCAAAAAATACAGGATTTTGAAGGGATTTTGGGTTTTTCGCAGACCTCAGATCAACGGCTGAAAATAGATCCGATGTAGATCGATAGTGCAAAAAACAAAGGGGCATAAAGTATGATGCAAAGGTGGGAAAATGAAAAATTAAACCTTGTAAAGGTCGTCAGCCCTTCTTCCACATTCTACAGACCATAGATCGATGGTGCAGAATGAATCTCGAGAGAATATCTATGGTCCAAAATGATTTTCACAGGAAAATTACAAAGAAGGAGGTAAAGCATTGCAGGCCATGGAGGAAACCCTCAATGGAGGAAACCCTCAAACTGGTCGTGTTCAACATCCTTGCTATCAAAACTACTCAACTGACTCATCATGCATTCTCCAACGCATGTTTTCTGTTTGGTTTTATGATCATAGCGGATTTTCCAAATCATCATTTTGTTATAAATTTCGTTTTCATGCTGAAATTGTTTTTAGCTCTATTTCGAGGTTGGTCTCGGGAGCTTAGGAAACTATAAATATGCCCTCCATAGAGGGAAACATGGTTGGAACTCATAAGAATTTTGTGTTATTCTTTATTAAGAACTTTTGCTAAAAAAAGTTTAGAGCCAAATGCTTGCTATTGTTGGATAGATTCCTGTGTGATTCGTAGTTATAGTTTGTTACTTTCTTTCCTCTGTGCATGCCTTCTTGTTAATATTTCAATTATGTGTTCTTCATGACTGGAATAAGTGTATAATAGTTCAAAATTCATCTTGTATGCTCTGGCTATTTTTTTCAGGTATCCACCAAAATCTTTCCCTACAAAATTGATGCAAAATTCATCCTTATATGCTTTGTGTTGATGGATTGTTCTTGTTCTCTCTTTATCACTAGACAAACAAATATTTGACTGTAATCGAGTGCTACCTTGCCTCTATGGATATTCACCTGCAAAATGTTCTGTAAATCATCTATAATTTGTGACTCCATATCCCAATTGTGCTTTCCCTATTTCAACCATGAACTCAACCTGAATTTGTTTTATCTTTAACTTTGGGCTTGATAAATATCCTGTGAGAGATCCCTCTCTGAAAAGCAAGAAGCCAAATCTCCTTTCCTAAAGTGGTTATGTTGTTACCTCGGGATTCACTCTCCACAACCTTGGGTGTAACTCTGAGTGCTAACAAACTGGCGATGTTGCTGGGGAGTGAAAGAAAATAATCCCTGGGAGAAATGACAAAGATTCGAAGAAGAAAGGGTTTCTGTGGGAAAACAGAGACTCCAACATTTGAGATAGGTTGTATTTTTTCCCTAACAACTCCACAAATTGGCTCTGAGTGAATTGAGAAGGCATCTTGGCTTCCAGGATGCCACAACACAAGGGAATCATGAACACTGAAATATTACAAGGTGTGGATAACCCTAATATACTATTTAGAAGTAAAGGAAAATATCTACTTGATATTCCTCAATTTGAAAATTCATCTTCTCAATATTTTCATAGAATTCAAGATTATGTGTGGGAAACCAATTTTGAAAGGTCATTACTAAAGTCTAAATCAGAATCCGACTTGAAAGACATAGAACTAAATCCTAGTAGGTTAGAGTCATATCTGCTTGATTCTCTCTGGAAGAACCTTCAAAACTCTGGGGGAATTGGTGTAAGAAATCCTGTCACTCAAAAATTTCAACCTCATATCCCACAAGTTATCCAAGCCCCTCCACCTTTTCAAAATACTCCTCTTGTTCCACATCCACCTAGACCAATGGTTGCTAGGTTTGCACCTTTGTCCTTACCCGCTGCATTACATGACCTTCCCATACAATATTCCCAAAGAATTACCTTATATGATGGGGAGGGAAATTCACAGCGAGATACCATGTGGATAGATTTCAAGAATTCAGTGACATGGAGGAAGTGGATTATGATGATGTGAAGATGATGTTATTTTCACAAATCCTATCAGGGGAGGCAAAGAAGTGGTCCAGGGATATTCCTACTAGGTCCATTGCCACCTTTGCAGCTTTCCATAATGCATTTTTAGAAACGTGGGATGATAAGAAAATCCCTCTATAGGTGCTTTCTCAATACAATGGTATTAAGAAAGGGGGGTTTGAGTTTGTCCATGAGTTCTCCAGTAGATTTATGAGGGTGTGTTAGATTTTTAACATTCAAGCTAGCATTACGATCTTAGGATCTTTAACTAAGAGAATAATATGCATAGCAATAAACACAAGAGATAAGAGACACAAAAAAATTTCCTTGAGGAAACCATAAAGGAGAAAACCCCGCAACTTCCTCAGAGATAGAATCAACACCAAAAGTGTCAATGTATTTGTAACTTCGGAATGTATTCATCTATGTATCTTATGTCTTGTAACCCGATGTTTATTCCGGGATGTATCTATTATGTAATTGAGTCATGTTGTAATGCCCCGATGTTCTGATCGGGAGGATCTATTATGTAAACAACTCATGTCAAGTCATAGTGGGTAACCCTCTGATTGTCTAAGGGTTAAAGTCCCCGCAGTTCTGGGGCACTAGGATTATTAGACTCTCCTAGTAGAGGTCGGCCCTAGTAGGGTTTTAGTTATGCCAGGATTAGTATAAATAGAGAACAGGAGTCTCTATTCATCACACAACTCATCCACACTCAAGTGTAGCGCATAGTTGAGGAAGGAGAAGACACTGGGGATAGACATGAAGAAGATTACTACTATTGGGATATCACTTACTGTTTTGGGATTTTGTAATTTGGTGTTGATTCTATCTCTAAGGAAGTTGTGGGTTTTTCTCCTTTATGGTTTCCCCGAGGAATAACATTGTGTTCATTGTCTCTTGTGTTTGATTGATGTGCTTGTTATTCTCTCAGTTAAAGATCCTAATAATGCTAGATTAATGCTGAAGAACTAACATGGTATCAGAGATAACCCGAGAAGAAGACACGGTGTAGCTGTGGGAACTAGGGATTCCTAGTTTGTGGATATTCCTCCACAAATTTTCAGAAAAAGTAAGGTGGAATAACTCTCCTCCTTAGGGCGCATCTTTCTGTCGAAGCAGAATCCAATTCTGAGTTTTTTCAGTTTTGAACCTGTCACTGCTGCCGAAAATTAGGGATTTTCACAGAAGAGGAATTTTTCAATGAGCCCAGGCCTAGATTGATCTCCTCCCCAAAATCGAAGTTATGGACAAATTTCAAGGCATTTGGGGAGACAAAACTTCGGAAAAGAAAAACCCTAATTTGCTCCTAATCTAGTACTGCAGGATTTCAGCTCAAGTTTCAGATCCAACATCTTGAACATGGTAAGATCTAAAATATTTTGTATTTCCATTTGAGGTTCTCAGTTAATATGTCTCATCATACCAAGCTTGATGAAAAGCTTGACGGATCTGATAACTTCCAAGCCTGGAAGTATAGGATCTCCCTGGTCCTGGAAGAAAATGAGTTAGACTCCTACATCCATGAGGAGGTTCCAGTTCCAGAGGGAGATGAGGAAAAATCCTTACATAAGAAGAATATGGTTATGGAAAAGAGGATCATTGCTGATTCTATCAAGGATCACCTTATCCCATAGGTGTCCTCTCTCAAGACACCTAAATCTATGTTTGATGCCCTAACCAAATTGTTTGAAGGGAAGAACATAAACGAAAAGATGACTCTGAGGAATCAACTAAAGAATGTGAAGATCCAAAATGAAGAGACCATCTAATATTACTTCACAAGGGTTTTGTAGATCAAGGAACAATTGGAAGCAGTAGATGAAGAAGTGGAGAATGCAGAAATTGTGATGACCACCTTGAATGGTCTCTCTAGGACATGGGACTCTTTCATTCAAGGGATCTGTGCTAGAAAGAAGTTAGTCAATTTCAACAGACTATGGGAAGAATGTTCTCAAGAAGAAGCTCGGATAGCAGCTCAAAAAGAGAAGATGGGAAGCGAAGATCAAGCTCTCATAGTACAATCCAAGAAATCTAGATCCAGCCATCACAAAAGTAAGTACTCTCATCACAAGAACAACTCTAGAAAGCCTAGAGATAAGTCTAAGTTCATTTTCTATACATGTGATGAAAAATGATACTTTGCTAGAGATTATCCTAAGAAGAAAATTAGTCCTCACAAGAAAAAGGGAAGCAGAAGAAGACATCATGCTCATGCTGCAAAGGATGATGAACCATCCAAGAAGAGATCCAGATATGAAAGTGACGATTCTTCAAGTGAGGATGAATATGTTTTGATCTCCTCTCTCATGAGAAACATTACTCATGGAAGTGATGATTGGATTATTGATAGTGGGGCCTCCAAACATATGATTGGATTCAAGAAATCCTTTGTGAAGCTCTCAGAACATGAATCACCTCACAAGGTGAAGCTAGGAGATGACTACCAATATCCAATAAAAGGTAGTGGGGAATATTCCTATAAACTAGACTCTGGTAAGCCTCTAACAATGAAGGAAGTATTGTTTGTGCTAGGACTCAAGAAGAACCTTCTGTCCATATCAACATTGGATGCAAAACGAATGAGGGTTGCATTCATATATGGTCAAGTCATCATGTGGCCAAAAGGAAAGACTATTAATGATGCAATAGTGATTGGTGAACAAGAGGGAGGTTTGTACAAATTGAAGGGATATCCAGAACAAGCCCTGGTCCATGACATAGTAGAGCCAAGTGAACTTTGGCATAGAAGGCTTGCACATGTGCATTACAGAGCACTACCTCTTGCAAGCAAAGTTGTTGAATGTCTTCCAGAAATGCAAGCAAAACATGACAGGGTCTACAAAGGATGTGCGAAAGGAAAGAACACAAAGAATACATTTCCAAGTAGTGAAAGCAAAGCAAAAGGAATCTTGGAAATCATCCACTCCGATGTATGCGGTCCTGTGTCATCAAACTCACTATATTATGTTTCTTTTATTGATGTTTTTTATAGGAAGGCATGGGCTTACTTCATGAAGAATAAAGATGAAGTATTCAGCAAATTCAAGGAATTCAAAGCCTTGATCGAGAATCACACTGAAAAGAAGATCAAGACCTTTCGATCAGATAATGGCAGAGAATTCACTTCAAATGAATTCAAAGAGCTATGTAAAGAATCAGGGATTAAGAGGGAGTTGTCCACTCCTTATAATCCACAACAGAATGGGATTGCAAAATGGAAGAACAGAACTATCATGGAAGCTGTTAAAGCAATGCTTCATGATCAAGATCTTCCTATGCATCTTTGGGTAGAAGCTGCTAGAAAAACGATGTATGTACAGAATTGTACTCCACATAGAGTACTTGAGAATAAGACTCCTGAATAAGTCTTCACCGGCAAGGTGCCAGAAGTCAGCCATCTCAAAATATTCGGTTGTCCCATGTACATACACATTCCAAAAGAAAAGAGAACAAAATTAGATCCTTCAGGAAAGAAGGGTATATTTGTGGGATACTCTGAAAGCTCGAAGGATTACAGAATCTATTTCCTAGGATACAAGAAGATTGACATTAGCAGGTATGTGACAGTTGATGAAGACACATCTTACAACAAATCTAGAAAGAGATCTGCTGAAGAACTTGAAGAAGCAGAAGCACCCAGAATTCATGACACAACCATGAATGAAGAAATTCAAGAAGAAGATCAAGAATTTGAAGAACCACAAAAACCTGTAGATCCACCTCTGGAGAAGAATCCTCACAAGAGGAAACCTTCTTGGGTATGAGAACTTATCCAAGGCGTGGAAAGATATGGGGCTCCAGAAGAGAATCAAAGAGAAAGAAAGAGAGCTAGATCATGTTCCGGGTATGTAGCTTTACTATGTGATTTCATTGATAAAGAACCTTCTAGTTATGAAGAAGCGACAGAACGGAAAGAATGGAAAGATGCTATGATCGAAGAGTATCAATTGATCATGAAGAATGATGTTTGGGATGTTGTCCCAAGACCAAAAGAGAAGTCATTTGTGACTTCCAAATGGATCTACAAGATCAAGCATGCTGCAGATGGTAGCATTGAAAAATATAAGGCAATATTTGTGGCTCGAGGTTTCTCTTAGAAAGAAGGAATAGATTATGAAGAAACCTTTGCACCTGTAGCCAGATACACTTCCATTAGATCAGTACTTGCTCTGGCTGAAATGATGAAATGGAAGATACACCAGTTGGATGTCAAGACTTATTTCTTGAATGGTGTAGTGGAAGAGGAAGTGTATGGGGAGCAGCCACTCGGTTTTGAGACACATGACAGGGAGTCTCATGTGTGCAGATTGAAGAAAGCCCTGTATGATTTGAAATAGGCACCCATGACATGGTACGGTAGGATTGATAGATTTCTATCCAATTTGGGATTTACCAAGAATAAAGCAAATTCCAACCTTTACTACAAGGTTGAGGATGGTAACCCAGTGATGCTTCTACTATATGTAGATGATCTATTTATGACAGGTATGGATGGGTTGATTGCTGATATGAAGAGAAAGCTTGCTGCCGAGTTCGAGATGAAGGACTTGGGTATGATGCATTACTTTCTAGGTATGGAGGTGTGGTAGAGCTCAGATGGAATCTTCCTTGGACAAGGGAATTATGCAGTAGAGATCCTAAAGAGTTTTGGGATGATGGACTGTAAGACTATGGCCACACCTATGGCACTGAACCTGAAGCTATTGAGTGATGCTTCATTAGAGACAGTTGATGCCACAATGTATCGTCAGATGATTGGGTCATTGATGTACCTAACAAACATGAGACCATACATTTGCTTTGTTGTGAACACCTTGAGCCAGTTCTTGACAGATCCGAGAAATGTTCACTTGATTGCTGCAAAGCATATTTTGAGGCACCTGAGGGGTAAAATTGATTATGGGCTCAAGTATGATGTGAATCAGAAGATTAACCTGGAGGTTTATGTTGATTCATATTGGTCAGGAAATGCCCTTGATAGGAAGAGCACTTTGGGATGTTGCTTCAGTATGGGATCATGTGTGATCTCTTGGTTTAGCAAGAAGCAATCCTGTGTGGCACTGAGTACAGTTGAAGCAGAGTATGTCGCAGCTTGTTCAGCTAGTTGTGAGGCAATATGGCTGTGGAAGCTACTGTCTGATATATTTGATCTCTAATTGGATGCTACTTGTATACATTGTGACAACCATAGTTGCATGAAGTTGTCAGAGAATCCAATGTTCCATGACAAGTCTAAGCATATCAATATCAAGAATCACTATATCAAGGATATGGTGCAGAAGGGAGCAGTGATGCTCCAGTATGTTGCGATGGAGCAACATATAGCTAATGTATTGACAAAGCCATTAGCTAGGCTGAAGTTCGAGTACTTCAGGGAGAAGCTTGGTGTTCTCCAGATCAAGGTTTCCTCCAAGAGAAAGTGATGAGACCCATAGCCATTCTGACATGGTGAGAGGATTGGTTCCTTCCATGGTCAGATGTAAGGGCTGAGCCATTCTGTCATGGTGAGAGGATTGGTTCCTTCCATGTCAGATATGAGTGCTAGCCATTCTGTCGAGTAGGACAGATGTAAGGGAAACTGCCATTCTGGGAATGGAGGCACCTGGTCAGTTACCAAGAAAACTTAGTCTAGGACTGAGAAGCCATTATGATGTGATAGAGGGATGTGTTCCCACTTGATCAGATGTAAGGGCTGAACCATTATGTCATGGCTAAAGGATTAGGTTCCTTCCATGTTAGATGTGATTGTTGGCCATTCTGTCAAGTAGGACAGATGTAAGGGCAATTGCCATTCTGGGAATGGAGGCACCTGGTCAGTTACAAGGTAGCTCAGTCTGGGACTGGGGGCCATTCTAATGCGACGGTAGGATTAGTTCCTCCATGATTAGATGTGAGTGCATGCCCTTTCTGATGCGATGCTTCGTGCATGGTTAGAATGTAAGTGCAGAGCCTTTCCGATAAGATGAGGTTGGATATAAGTGCTGAGCCATTCTGGCGCGATGTGTTTACACATGGTCAGATGTGAGTGCTGTGCCTTTCCAACAAGATGGGTTTGGATGTAAGTGCAGAGCCTTTTTGATGCGATGTGCTTGCACATGATCAAATATAAGTACTGATATTTTCTGACAAGATGAGGTCAGATGTGAGTGTTGGGCCTTTCTGATAAGATGAGGTCAGATGTGAGTGTTGGGCGTGCCTTTTTGACAAGATATGGTTAGATGTAAGAGCTGGGCAGGCCATTCTAACTTAAGTGTCAGATATAAGTGCTGATGAAGACCTACATGATTGACTCTATAGAACTTCCTGTGACAAGAATAATTGAGATAGCACCATTATGAGATAGCAGATGATGATCCAGAATCAATGATCTAGATGAGATGATCCAGACTTTATGATGATCCAGATTGAGTAATGATCTAGTAGTGATAAGCCAGTAGTCATGATGATGCAGATCCCGCGATGAAGAGAAAGAAGATGATTTGAAGATGAAGAAGACGAAGAAGACTTGAAGAGAAAGAATATGACTTGAAGACTAAAAGAAGAAGAAGACAAAGAAGACGAAGAATACTTGAAGATGATGAGATGATCCAGTTGATGCAGTGAAGAAGACCAGTGCTGAAAATTGTGTCTAAAGAATACCTTCCTAGTTAAGAGGGAGTGTTGATGTATTTGTAACTTCGGAATGTATTCATCTATGTATCTTATGTCTTGTAACCCGATGTTTATTTCGGGATGTATCTATTATGTAATTGAGTCATGTTGTCATGCCCCAATGTTCCGATCGGGAGGATCTATTATGTAAACAAGTCATGTCAAGTCATAGTGGGTAACCCTCTGATTGTCTAAGGGTTAAAGTCCGCATAGTTCCGGGGCACTAGGTTATTAGAATCTCCTAGTAGAGGTTGACCCTAGTAGGTTTTTAGTCATGCGGTGATTAGTATAAATAGAGAACAAGAGTCTCTATTTATCACACAACTCATCCACACTCAAGTGTAGCGCATAGTTGAGGAAGGAGAAGACACTATGGCTAGACAAGAAGAAGATTACTGCTGTCGGGATATCACTTACTATTTTGCGATTTTCTATTTTGGTGTTGATTCTATCTCTGAGGAAGTTGAGGGGTTTTCTCCTTTATGGTTTCCCCGAGGAAAAACACTGTGTTCATTGTCTCTTGTGTTTGATTGTTGTGCTTTTTATTCTCTCAGTTAAAGATCCTAATAATGCTAGATTAATGCTGAAAAACTAACAAAAAGTAAAACCTGAAAACATAAAGATGATCTCTCGATAGCAGTAATATCTCTCTTGTCCCAGCAACTTCTCTCTCTCACTCATGCGCCCCAATGAGTGAGTGTGTGTGTGATAAATAGAGAGGCTCACTCTCTATTTATATTCTTTCGTTCACTTAATGTCCACTTTAACATGTCAGCCCCACTTAACAATTACTTACTAGAGCCGACATCTCTAGGAGAGTCTAATAACCCTACTGCCCCACAACTGTGGGGACTTTTCCCTCTGATCAACAAGGAGGGTTAACCTTGGCACAAATGTGGGGACTATTGCCTCGACTTACAATGGAGGGTTAACCTCAATGACTTTACATGACTTGTTTACATTATAGAAACTTCTGATCGGAACATCAGGGCATGGCATGACTCAATTACATTACAAACACTTCTCATAATAAACATCAGGGATATAATACATAAGAAATACAAGTGAATACATTCTAAAGTTACAATTACATCAACACTCCCTCTTAACTAGGAAGGTATTCTCTCGACACAATTTATCAGTACAAGTCTTCTTCTCTGGATCATCATTGAGTTCTCGTCATCTTCAAGTCATATTCATCTTCAATTCATCTTCATATTCAAGTTATATTCATATTCAAGTCATCTTCATATTCGGATCTGGATCATCACTGGAATATCATCACTGGATATGGATCATCACTTGATCTGGATCATCACTTGATCTAGATCATCACTAGAGCATCATCACTGGATCTGGATCATCACTGCTGGATCATCATCACTGGATCATCACGGGTGCTATCTCACGATTCTTCTCATCAGAGGAAGTTCTACAGAGCCAGCCCTTTTTCATGCTGGGTGTAGGCCTAGCCTCCATGTAGGTCTTCTTCAACGCTTATATATGACCCTAAGTCAGAATGGCCCATCCAGCACTTACATCTGACCTTGAATCGTCAAAAAGGCATGCCCATCGCTCACATTTGACCATGAGAGGAACTTAATCCCCTCACCATGTAAGAATGGACCAGCCCTTACATCTGACCATGGAAGGAACTTCATCCTCTCACCATGTCCGAATGGCCCAGCCCTTACATCTGACCTTGAACATTAGAATGGACTAGCCCTTACATCTGACCTTGACTCGTCAGAATGGCCCAGCCCTTACATCTAACCTTGACTTGACATCTAACCTTGACTCATCAGAATGGCCTAGCCCTTACATCTGACCTTGACTCGTCAGAATGGCCCAGCACTCATACTTGATCATGTGAGAACACATCCCATAGTCATATCAGAATGGCCCTCTGTCCCAGACTAAGATTTCTTGGTAACTGACCAGGTGCCTCCATTCTCCCAAAGAATGGCATCAACCCTTATATCTGATCAAGTGGGAACCAATCCCTCAATCACATCAGAATGGCCATGCACTCACATTTGATCATGTAATACTACATCTCATAGTCATATCAGAAAGGCCCTTAGTCCTAGACTGAGTATTCTTGGTAACTAACCATGCACCTCCATTCAAAGAATGGTAACAACCCTTATATCTGATCATGTAGGAACTAATCCTATAGTCATATCAGAATGGCTTAGCACTCATATCTGACATGGAAGGAACCAATCCTCTCACCATGACAGAATGGCTCAGCACTTACATCTGACCATGGAAGGAACCAATCCTCTCACCATGTCAGAATGGCTCAGTCCTTACATCTAACCATGGAAGGAACCAATCCTCTCACCATTTCAGAGTGGCTTGAGGACTCATCACTTCCCCTTAAAAGGAACCTCGATCTGGAGAACACCAAGATTCTCCCTGAAGTACTCAAACTTAACTCTGGCTAATGGATTTGTCAACACATCAGCTATCTATTCATTCGTCGCAACATAATGGAGATTTACTACTCCTCTCTACACCATATCCCTGATATAGTGATATTTGATGTCGATATGCTTCGACTTGTCATGGAACATCGGGTTCTTTGAAAACTTCACACAACTCTGGTTGTCGCAATATATACAAGTAGCATCCAACTGGAGATCAAATAAATCAGACAGTATCTTCCTTGGCCATATTTCCTCACAAATATCTAAACAAGCTGCGACATACTCTGCTTCAGCTGTACTCAGTGCCACACAGGATTGATTCCTACTAAACCAAGAGATCACACCTAATCCCGTACTAAAGCAACACCCTGAAGTTCTCTTCTTATCGATGGCACTGCCTGCTCAATCTGAATCAACATAACCTTCCAGGTTAATATTTTGATTCACCTCATACTTGAGCCCATAGTCAACTATACCCCTCAGGTACCTCAGAATGTGCTTTGCAGCAATCAAGTAAACATGTCTCAGATCTGTCAGGAATTGGCTCAAGGTGTTCATAGAAAAGCAAATATCTGGTCTCGTATTCATCGGGTACATCAAGGAATAAATCATCTAACGATACATTGTAGCATCAACTGCTTTTGATGAAGCATCACTCAATAGCTTTAGGTTCGATGCCATAGGTGTGGTCATGGCCTTGCAGTCCATCATCCTGAACCTCTTCAGGATCTCTACTGCATACTTCCCTTGTCCAAGGAATATTCCATCTGCATTCTGCCACACCTCCATGAAAATAATGCACCATACCCAAGTTCTTCATTTTGAACTCGGCAGCAAGCTTCCTCTTCGTATCAGCAATCAACCCATCCATACCTATTAAAAACAAATCATCTACATATAGTAGGAGCATCACTGGGTTGCCATCTTCAACCTTGTAGTAAACGTTGGAATCTTCTTTTCTCTCAGCAAAGCCTAGAGTCATCAGTAATATTTCCATCCTATCGTACCATGTCGAACCTTGAGATATTCTGTCGTCACTCCCTCTAAAGCGGATCATCATACTCCCTCTGTCTTCCGTACTCTATGCACTGAAACATTCTGTATCAGAGTGACAAGTAGCTTCCTATGCTAATAATATTCTATGTATCCATCTAGTGTATAGACTTTCATCTTCAACCTTGTAGCAAAGGTTAATATCTTCATCAAGCTCATCATGTATGTGTTTTAACTCCCACTAGCTGCAAATGTCTCTTCGTAGTCTATGCCTTCTTTTCGTGAGAATCCTCGTGCTACGAATCTTGCCTTGTGTCCCACAATGTTTCCATCTACTGCATGATGGAAATACGAACTTCCTTTCAGGTATCGATACTAGACATCATTCTTCTTGAACTGGTCTTCATTTTCTTCTTGTTTACTTCTTCATGGCTGGAAGGTTCTGTAGCAATGATGTCATTACATTCATCATATTATTCTTCATCTTGAACTGTCGTCACTTGTTCTTCGGAACAAGTCTCATCCTTCTTTGCTTGTAGGTGATTGTACATGATCTTTCCTACAAGTCAAATGCATTAGTTGTATGGTTAGAAACATTTTATAAGTCATATTCATAATGGCAAATTCTTATGCATAAATATATGATCATGCAACTATTTTAGCCAATACAGCATTCATCCATATCTCACAGAAAATTTTCTAGATTCCTTCCATCTCTACTAGGACAACATTGAGATTGTGCGCTAATCCAATATGTCAGCAAAGAGGTTCCATTCTAGATAAGTAGCAATGGAGAGTTTTATAGCACCATGAGCTACTTACCCATCACATGCATATTAGTAGTATACTGTCATTAATGCAAACATTCTTTCATGCATAATACATCAACTGAATATAAACAAATGCATAGCAAAACAATATCATAAAATGACAATTGAATACTTATCTTTATTTGTTTCGTGGGTAGACTCCTTCTTGAGCCTTCAGCTTCATCATCTTCTTCATTCATGATAGCATCTTTTCTTATCCAAATGCTAAGATGGATAAGAGGTTCTTCAAGAGTTGAGTTCTTCATACTCCTCATCGCTTGAGGGATATTCTTTGGATGGTGAGATCTTGATCTTCATTTCCTCCCATCTTCTCTTCTCTTATTATGAGTCGAGTTTCTTCTTCTTGTTTGTGCTCTTCCCAGAGTCTGCTGAAAGTAATCACTTTTTTCTGGCACACATTCCTCGCATGAATGAATCCCATGATCCTGGGAGGTCATTCAAGGTGGATATCACCACTTCTTCATTCTCCACTTCTTCTACTGCTACAATTTGTTCTTTGATTTGAGAGACCCCCATAAAGTATGACTGTATGGTCTTTGCATTCTGGATCTTCACATTCTTCAACTGGTTTCTCAAAGTAATATTCCAATTTATGTTCTTCCCTTCAAATAGCTTGGTCAAGGAATAAAATATCTCTTTCAGTGTCTTTAGGGGATACATTTGTGGTACAAGCTGATCCGTGACTGAATCAACAATGATATTCTTGGCCTTGACCAAGTTCTCCTGGTGTAAGGCTTTTAGTCTCATCTCCCTCTGAAACTAGAACCTCTCTACTTATGTAGTTGTCCAATTCATTTTATTCAGAGAGATCATATACTTCCATGCTTGGAAGTTGTCAACTTCACCAAGATTTATCATCAACCTAATGTGATATATCACTTTGAAATGAGAACCTCAAATGAAAATAGCAAAAGCTTAGATCTTACCGATTTGAGGTGTCTGTCCTGGTTTCAGAGCTGGCTGATCTAGGGTTTGTCATAGAAACCCTAATTTTCAAAACTTGGAATATTTAAGATATGATTGTATATAAATATATCTCTCTTAAATTTGAGCTATCCAATGTATTCCTTTTCTGAAAACATGTGAGGGAAGCTCCCAAAACATGAAGCCCTAGTTTTACAATTTCTTCTGCAGAAATTCCTGATACTGTTTCTACAATATATCCGAAATTACAGATCCTATGTGTCTGAAAATTTTCATTGAGGTATCCTCACCTGTTCCTGTTTCAACACCATAGGTTTCATCAGAATTGGTTTCACCAATTGGGACTTATGATCGTTTTCCCAAGGTGACCTGTTTCAAGACTGTTCAGAACAGCTAAGGTGTACGGACTTCCACGTGTCACTGTTTGATCTTCTGGGTCTAAAACTTGGACCAATTAATGTATAGTCCATTCCATTTCTATAAAATCTTTAGGAATTTCATTTAGAAATTTTTAGCCCAAGATATAGCAAGTCTCCCCAAGTGTCCTATTTAAGGATGAATCCTGGAAGAGGCTGGAACCCTAACTTGGAGAGATCATATCGCCAAGAATATAGTGAATATGAGGCTGAATTTTGGAGACAGTGTAAATCAGGATTTTATATTTGACCTGTGAAGGTTTCAGCTCTTGAGACTTCTCCAATCCCTAGATATAGATAATGTACCAAAACTTATCAGTTTTAGTATTTTAGGGTTTTTCCAGCTCGGGGTCAAACCAGGGTTTGACTTTCCTGAAGTTATACCCAAGAAAAAATCTTGACCCAGGTCTCCAAAATTAGATTTTGATGAGGAGGGAAATCCTATGCCGGGCTCACTCAAAAATTCCTCTTCTGTAAGAAGCCCTAATTTCCCGCACCAAAAAATTGAAAATGCTCGGAATCAAATTCTGCTTCGATAGAAAGATGCGCCCTTCAATGGAGAGTCATCCTAGCATACTTTTGCTGATGGATTGTGGAGAGAGACCCAAAAAGTAAGAATCCCTAGCTTCTATAGCTACACAATGTCTTCTTCTTAGGTTAGCTCTGATACCATGTTAGATTTTTAACATTCAAGCTAGCATTACGATCTTAGGATCTTTAACTGAGAGAATAACATGCACATCAATAAACACAAGAGACAAGAGACAAAGAATTTTCCTTGGGGAAACCATAAAGGAGAAAACCCCACAACTTCCTCAAAGATACAATCAGCACCAAAAGTAAAACCTGAAAACATAAAGATGATCTCTCGACAGAAATAGTCTCTCTCTTGTCCCAACAACTTCTCTCTCTCACTCATGCACCCCAATGAGTGAGTGTGTGTGTGTGTGTGTGATAAATAGAGAGGCCCACTCTCTATTTATATTATTTCATTCACTTAATGTCCACTTTAAAATGTCGGCCCCACTTAACAATTACTTACTAGAGCCGACATCTCTAGTAGAGTCTAATAACCCTAGTGCCTCACAACTGTGGGGACTTTTCCCTCCGATCAACAAGGAGGGTTAACCTTGACACAAATGTGGGGACTATTTCCCCAACTTACAATGGAGGGTTAACCTAAATGACTTTACATGACTTGTTTACATTATAGAAACTTTTGATCGGAACATTGAGGCATGACATGAATCAATTACATTACAAACACTTCCCAGAATAAACATCGGGGTACAATACATAAGAAATACAAGTGAATACATTCAGAAGTCACAATTACATCAGCAAGGTGTACAACGCTATTCCAGCTGACATTGAACCCCTCATAGGCTCGGCTAAAATACACTATGCTGATGCATTTGATGGTGACTTTGCCTTACTATTAAGAGAAAGAAAATTAGCAAGCCTCCCTGCCATGTTTCAAGATTCCCTGGAAGTAGAAGAAAAAATGATGGCCAGTGGGAAAATCAAGCAGAGAGTAGAAACAAGAAAAGTCAAGGAATAACATGTACCTTCTACCTCTGTTGCTTCTTTTTCAAGTGATGTGAAATTTGAAATGATGATGAAGACGATGGAAAGGTCAGTGGATAGGCTAACTATGGAAAAAAAACCAGTGAAAAGAGAACAAAATGAGTCACATATTGGGAATCCTAACTTCAGAAGGCCTAACCCTCCCCCACCTCTATAGATCAGACATAGGGATGACATGAGGAATACCAAAAATCCAAATGGTCATCCAATATAACCAACCTTCCCTTAAAACTATGTTGCTGCTGAAGATGATGGTGAGTCCATTGAAGATCATATTCGCCATTTTGGTGAGTCAGATTCCGAGATATACCTTACAAAAGAAGAACATAATATATATTCACTCAGGATGATGTAGATAAGGAGTTGGAATAAGAATTTGAACAATACCAAAAGGGGTACCTACATACTATTGATGATGTTCATAGAAAACTGAAACTGAGGAATAGAGATGTCACTGTGAATAAAGGGAGGTTAGATCAAAACCAGCCTTCCAGCAGTCAACAAGATATTTAAAAGAGAAAAAAAAACAAAAAGAACCTGTTGTGTAAAAAGAACATCTAAATAAAGTAGAAAAAGTAAAAGAGGTTAGGCAACCATCACTAGTGGATGTAGAGAAAGTTGTTTCCACTTTTAACTTGCAGTCAGAGCTATCCAAACTAAAAGTGTCCATTCCTTTCAATGATTTGTTAATAAACAAAGAGTACATAAACAAGATATCATACATGGTCATGGACCAGGGGGAGTTTCAGCCTAATATCTTAGAGGTGGCTGATGCTTCCCCTACCATTGTTTTTGGGTCTAAGTGTGAAAATGTATATGATGAAGAAGCTCCTCCTTTTTACTTGAGTCTGAATGTACATGACATGATTGTACATAATGCTATTATTGATTATGGTGCTTCTCACAACCTAATGCCTAAAAGAGTGGTAGAAAGTATGGGTTTGGAGATCACTAGACCCTATAAAGATATGTACTCATTTGATTCCAGGAAGGTAAAATGTTTAGGACTGATTAAATATATGGTATTAAAATTGACTAAAATTCTATCCAAGACTATAGTAATGGATGTGGTGGTGGCAGACATCCCTCCAAAATTTGGGATATTGCTATCAAGGACATGGACTTCAAAATTGAAGGGGGGTTTGTAGATGGACATGTCCTATGCTACCATTCCTGGGATTGTCAGAAATAAAATATTGTACAGTGAGAAAAGGTCCCCTTATGTAGTCAGCAACCAAGATTCACCAGATAATCATGCTATATATGTTGTTGATACAGACCTAGGATCTTCTATTTTCTTTAATGATGACTGTCCCTATGATCCTGAAAATCCCATACCCATTGAAGTGAACGAGGAGGAAGAGTCTACAAAGAAGCAAGAAGATGAAGAAAGGAAACAGGAAGAAGAAGGTCTCTGGATCAGGTATTTTGATGGATCAGTGGCTAAGGTTGGTGTTGGTGCAGGTGTATATATCATTTCTCCCATCAAGGACTTTGAAAGTCTGTCTTATAAGTTGACCTTTGAATGTACTAGCAATGTGGCAGATTATGAATATTTGTTGTTAGGGCTGCATGATTTGAAAGATATGGGAGAAAAAAGGATACAAGTCATAGGAGACTCAGAGATGGTGATAAATCAGGTAAATGACAGCTATCAAACTAGGAATCCCAGAATGAGAGCCTATAGAAATGAAGTGTGGGACGTGTTTGGTAATTATTTTACCGAGCATACAATCAAAGTGGTCCCCAGATATGAAAACACAGTGGCTCAATCCTTAGTTGTTGCTGCTGGAAAATTCAAAAATCCCACTACTGGCCAAAAGAAGTATAAGGTTGACATTATAAACAGACCTTCCATACTAGATAATTCCAAATACTGGCCGGTATTTGGGGATGATATGAAAATAAAGAGGGTTTTAGAATTATCTAGGGAGTTTGTAAATACACATATAGATAATGAAGATAATAATGCAGAAAGTCTCTTAGAAGCCAAAGAGAGTGAGGAAGACAGTGATGCAAATAAAAAACTAAAGAATTCACTAGCGGGGAAAGATATAGTTCAATTGAAGAGTAACCACATCCCCAGAGGCCTGATCCCCCTAGAGAAACTGTTTGATCGAAATGATGTGGCTAGAGACCCAAAATGAAACCCGCTAATGCTGTTATGGAAGAAAAGAACATAGGAACTGAAGAAAATCCCAGAATCATTAAACTAGCAAAGAAGCTATCTGCCAAAGAAAAAGAGGAATATATCAGTCTGATGCAAAGATACATAGATGTATTTTCCTGGAGCCACAAAGACTTGAAGGAGTATGATACATCAATCATATTGCATACAATTCCTATAAAACTAGGTGAGATAAATTTTAGGGAGAAATTGAGAATAATCAATCCTATGTTATTGCTTGTCATTGAAAAAGAGATAAGAAATTTGTTCAATGCCAAGATCATAGTGACTCTGAGGTTTTCTAAGTGGGTAGAAAATATGGTACCTTTCAAGGAAAATAATTGTGAGATTAGACCGTGTATATACTTTAGGAACCTAAAGAAAGTCTTTCTGAAAGACAATTATCCTTTGCCTAAGATGGAGCATATTCTATAGAAGGTGGTGGGGTTTGAGAGGATCTCAACCATGGATGGATTCTATGGATACAACCAAGTCAAATTATTGCCAGAGGACCAAGAGAAGACTGCATTCACTACACCATGGGGTATTTTCATGTATGCCAAAATTCCTTTTGGGTTAATGAATGCGGGGACCACTTTCCAACATGTCGTGGACATTGCATTTGCAGAGGAGAAGGACAAGTTTGTGGTGGTCTACATGGATGACATTATAGTATACTCAAGGTATGACATGGAACATATCAAGCACTTAGAAAACGTTTTCCTGAAATGAAAAAGGTGTGGAATATCACTGAACCCAAGAAAGTCAAACTTTGCATTAGAAGAAGGGAAACTACTGGGACACCTCATTTCTAAGGATGACATAAAAATTGACCCAGGAAGGATTAGTGCAATCATGAAATTTGAAGAGCCAAGAAGCAAAAAAACAGTACAATCTTTCATTGGGCAGGTAAACTTTCTGAGAAGATTCATTCCTAGTTTTGTTGAGATTCTGATGAACATCACTAACATGTTAAAGAAAGACCATGAGATCAAGTGGAACATAGAGGCAAGGAGGTCTTTCAAAGACATGAATAAAGCTATCACAAAGGTACTTGTTCTGGTAATTCCATACTTTACCAAATATTTTCTGATTTTTTCTTATGCTTCTAACCACACCATTGTTGGAGTACTGTTACAGAAGAACAATCAAGGCAGTGAGCAGCCTATAGCCTTTTTCAGTAAGATGTTGAGGGATGGGAAATTGAAGTAAGATATCATGGAGAAACAAGCATATGATTTAGTCAAGTCTTTAAATTATTTTAGGGTTTACATTCTTCAGTCACGCATCATTTCCTATGTTCCCATTAATGTAGTGAAGAGCATCCTTACACATCCAGACCTAGAAGGAAAGAGAGAAAAGTGGATGGCTGTGTTGTTAGAATATGACATTGAAATCAAGCCCACCAAGTTGATCAAAGTTAAGGGGCTTGCTAAGATGATGACTAACTCAAATTGTGAATCCTTGCAGCTGAATTTCTTGACCATTCATTCCAATCAGCTTGATGCAGAAGTACAGGTAATTCCTGATTTCTCTGTATCCCCTTGGTATTCTGATATTGTATATGTATTGCAGAATTTACAGGCTCCTACAGAATTGAGCAAGACAAGGGAAATATTAGTAAAGATAAAGTCTGCTAAGTTCTGTATTTTGAACAAATACCTCTATTGCAAAGACCCTGATAGTGTTATACTAAACTGCCTCTTGGAGAATGAAGCTAAACAGACAATGACATAATTTCACAAGGGAGAATGTGGTGGACACCATTCATGGAAGGTGACTGCAAACAAAATTTTGAGGGATGTTTTTTTTTGGCCTTCAATGTTCTCATATTCCTACAAGGAAACTGCTACCTGTCACCAATACCAGATATTTGATGGAAAAAGAAAATTAGTCTCACTTCCTCTAAATCCCATATCAGTAGAAGCACCTTTTTAGCAGTGGGGACTGAACTTTATTGGAGAAATAAATCCTAACTCCTTAGGACAACACAGATGGATCTTGACAGCTACTGACTACTTCACTAAGTGGATCGAGGCAATTCCTACAAGAAGGGTCACTTATGCAGTAATAATGGGTTTCTTTGAAGATAATATTTTATCTAGGTTTGGTTGTCCCATTGGGATTGTAATAGAAAATGCTCCTACTTTCAAGTCCAAGAAAATGGTAAGCTTCTGTCACAAGTATCACATTAGCCTAAATCATTCTACTACATATTACCCACAAGGTAGTGTGTTGGATGGGTCTTCAAACAAAATCCTAGTAAGAATCATTAAGAAGTTGTTGGAAGATTAAAAAAGGGCCTGGAACACAAAGTTGAGATATGATTTGAGGGTTGACAGAATCAACACTAAAATATCCATTGGAATGTCACCATTCCAACTGGTATATGGAGCTGAGGTGGGTTTTCCAGCATCCTTGGGTGTACCAATCATGAAACTATTGTAGGAGTAGTAGGATGAACCCAACCATATGCAAAGAAGGATTAACCAGATCATAGTATTAAATGGAGTAAGGGACAAAGCATATGAGAAAGTACAGTTACATCAAGAAAGAATGAAGAAAACCTTTGAGAGAAAGGTAAAAGAAGAAAAGTTCAAGATTGAGGATTTGGTATTGAAGTGGGATGCTACCAGAGAAGAAAAACATGGAAAATTTGACCATATGTGGGTAGGACCCTACATCATAGAAACATAGAGAAGAGACAATGCCTTCATTTTACATCATCAAGATGAATCTCAGATGGGATGAGGTCCAGTGAATGGGATAATATCTTAGGCATTATTTGTCATGAAAACGGGAGGTAATTTTTGTATCATACTTGTACATATTTTTCTTTCTTTACATTTCTAATAGTACAGATGGTGAAGCCAAAATATTTGAAGCCTGAAGAGAAGGCCCTAAGGTATGAAAGGGATCAACATGTTTCCAGTTTTGTTTGATTTTCACTTACAGGTAAAAATTGAAAATAAAAAAGTTTGAAGTTTGGACTTCTTGGAGCCAACCAATGGATTTGGCACATGGTCTACGGGGTTATTTGCTACCTCCCAGGGAGGATAACATCCCAAGTTGGATCCATTTGTTAGCACCATTTCTGGGCTAACTATTTAGTGAAGGGTTTGGCCAATAATGATGAACGAGGTATGGAAATTTTCACATCATAGAACCTTACAAGACTGTTGATGAAGGTCTTCAAACATTTGAAAGGACATTTTCAGATCTAGAATGACCAAATACATAAGAAATTATGATTTATGACTTTGAAAATGCTTATGAATGAAGAGATCCACCCTTAGTTGAATAATAACAGGAGATGAACGGTTTGGGTGCGCCATGGAAAATATCAAAGGCCTGAAATCATTTTCGCCCAAGGAAAATTGGGAGAAGAAGTCTGGAACAAGGTAGGTTTGGTTACAAAAGTGTTAAGTCCGACTTTCACCTCCTGTAGTCTAGATCCAAAGGTAAATAATGGATCTGAGGTAAATCAATGACTACAAATCACGGGAGTAAGATTCAGAATCGGGAAAAGACAAGTTTGGTCCTGGAAAGCCAAAGTCTGGATATCTGATTTCTGCTATCCAAGATCTGAAAGCGGAAAGTCTAAGGATTTCATCATGAAAGCCAAAGTCCCGATTTCTAATTTCCGCTATCTAGGATAGGAAAGCAGAAAGTTTAAGGATTTGGGTGTGAAAAGACAAAGCCTTGATTTTTGATTTGTGCTATCCGGGATCAAAAAGAAAAAACTCTAAGGATTTGGGCGTGAAAAGATGAAGTTCCAATTTCTGATATGTGCTAGATCTATGGTAAAAAAATATCCCACGCAGATCAACGGTGCAGAAACAAAGAAGAAGGGTGGATACCAGAAACCAAAAATACAAAGGTTTTGGTCGTGAAAAGCTAAAATTCTATTTTTTGGTATCTGCCAGATCTACGGTCCAGAAACCATCTGCATCAAGATCAATGGTCCAGATTGATCGTGAAGGTAAAGGTAAATTTGAAGGACAGAATCCGAAAAAGATAGGATTTTGAAGGGATTTTGGGTTTTTCGCAGAGCTGAGATCAACGACTGAAAATAGATTCGATCCAGATCAACGGTGCAAAAAATAAATGGGCAGAAAGGATGATGTGGAGGCAAGAAAATGAAAAATTTAACCTTGGAAAGGCCTTCAACCTATATTCTGCATTCACAGACCATAGATCGATGGTGTGGAATGAATATCGAGAGAATATCTACGGTCCAAAATTATTTTCATAGGAAAATTATAGAGAAGGAGGAAAAGCGTTGCATGCTGTGGTAGAAACTATCCAACCAGTCATTTTCAGCATCCCTACTATCAAAACTCCTCAATTGACTCATCATGCATGCTCCAATACATGTTTCCTATTTGGTTTTATGATCATGGCAGATTTGTGAGTTCATCATTTTGTTAAAAATTTCGTTTTCATACTTAAACTATTCTTAGCTCTGTTTCGAGGTTGGTCTCGGGAGCTTAGGAAACTATAAATATGCCCTCCATAGAGGGAAACAAGGTAGGAACCCATGAGAATTTTGTGTTATTCTTTATTAAGATATTTTTCTAATAAACGTTGCAGAGCCAAATGCTTGATGTTGTTGCAGAAATTCCGGGGTGATTCGTAGTTATAGTTTGTTACTTTCTTTCCTTTGTGCATGTCTTCTTATTAATCTTTCCATTACGTGTTCTTCATGCCTAGAATAAGTGTATAATAGTTTAGAATTCATCTTGTATGATCTGGCTATTGTTTTCAGGTATCCACCAAAATCTTTCCCTCCAAAATTGATGCAGATTTCATCCTTAGATGCTCTGTGTTGATGGACTACTCTTATTCTCTTGTTATCACCAGAAAAACAACTATTTGACTATAACTAAGTGTTACCTTGCCTTTGTGGATATTCACCTACAAACTATTATGTAACTCATCTATAATTTGTGACTCCATAGCCCAATTGTCACCTTTCCCTGTTTCAAACCATGAACTCAACCTAAATTTGTTTTATCATTAAATCTTCCCTTGATAAATATCCTGTGAGAGATCCCTCTCTGAAAAGGAAGAAGCCAGCTCTCCTTTCCTAAAGTTGTTTTACTGTTACCTTGGGATTCACTCTCCACAACCATGTGTGTAATTCTAAGTGATAACAAGATTTTTTTTATGTTTTTGTGATTTTATAGTTTTTATGCATGGTACCGAGATAGGTTTTCCTACTATACAGATGTTGGGGTAGCCAAGCCAAGAGGGTCCCCACCTATTGATAGGAGAGTAGGGGCTAGATTCGTACGCCAGGAGGCCAATGAGGAAATGATGGAGGTCGAGGAGAACCTCCAAAGTATTAAATTAGACATCCCTGACATATCAGTATATTACCTCCCAAGGAGGTATCAACAACACATGACCGGTGTGTCAGGACATTTCAGTCGCTTTCTACATAGAGTGGAAAGAGCGATCATGTGATACCATGAGCATCACTATTGTTTATCAGGAGAGGTACACTGAAAGCCATGAGCTTCAATTTTTTTATCCTATTTTACTGAAAGCTATCACGCTTCAAATTAGGTCTTGGGACCACATTTTTGTACTAAAAACTTTATATATATGGATCTTTATCATTTACATTGTTTATTTACAATTGCTCATGTTATTTTCACACATCAAAATTTCAAGAATGGGCAATATGTCAATCTAGCATGTAATTAGCAAGTGAATTGACAATTGAATTAGAAGATCTTGGAACATGTGGATAGGTAATGGACTCAAACGACTGTTCAAGGAGGCGTAATCTTTGAAAAAGACACCGGGAGTACAAGGTTGCGGATGGCGTAGATGTGGTTCAACTTGGAAAACACTAACTGATAGTCCAAATAAACAACCATGTGATCAACATCACAAGAGCAGCCTTCAGTTAACAACCCTATCAATGCACAATATTCAACAATATTGTTGGTAGCTGGACCTAGGAAAACTCCCCTGAACTAACTAACTTCGTGGGATTAGGAATATAGTAGTCAGGCTGATGAAGCAAGATTTAGGGTATGGTGGATGGAACCATCCACAAAACCATAGTAATGATTTATCTACAGAGTCAAAACATAACATGAAATAATTAATGATGGACAATATTCCAAAAGCACACCAGAATAAACAGACCACACCAAAATTCAAATATACACAAATGTACAAGGTACTGATGCAAAATTTATTAAGCATAGAAAATTTTTAGGTAAATCCTATTGCGAGGCTTCCCGAAAGGTATTCCATTGTATTCCACTGGCTCATTGGCCCCTTTATCTAAGACTTTACTTATGACATAGGGACCATACCACATCAAATCAAATTTCCCTTTCCCTAATTTGTCATGTTTCTGATCATATGTCAGAATAATATCTCCTTCATTAAAGACATGAGGTTGAGATGACTTATCATATTGAGCCTTGATAGGTTTATGATGTGACTCATTAGACAAAGAAACATCTCGTCGTGTTTCATCAAGGTTTGTGAGATAAAGGAAACGTTCTTCATAGGCCAAGGTATTAGGTAAAAGTTCAACAACTAGTTTCAAGGATGGGATTTCACAGTCATTAGGTAAAACAACTTCCAATCCATAGACTAATTAAAAAGGGGTGAAATTGGTTGATTTTTTTACAGAGGTTCTATAGGCCCATAGTGTTGATAAAAAAGTTAAGTGCTAGTTTGACTTATGTCCCCCCACCATCCCATGAAGCATAGTATTTAGAAAATTTTTAATGGCTTCGACTTGGCCATTATCTTGTGGATGGTAGGGAGTTGAGTTTTCATGATGAAAACCCAACTTATTCCTCAACTTGGTCATCATCTGATTACGAAAATGAAATCTGTGATCAGTAATTATGTCTTGAGGAACCCCAAACCTAGCTATAATGTGATTGAAAATAAAGAGGGAAACAATATTACCATCCTATGCATATGTAGGAATTTCCTTAGCCCATTTTGTAAAGTAATCCACAACTACAATGATGTAATCATGTCCTCTGGTTGAGGTAGGATTACAATGCATAAAATAGATCCCCCATTTGGTGAAAGGGACCGTGAAAATGATGGGGTAGAGAAGAGAACGGTGGGTTCACCTCTTTGGATAAAAACTATGCCAGGGTGGGAAATATTTAAAGATTGAGGGCTAAAAATAACCAACGCGAAGGATTTTCTGGGTTGTGGCCATCCCATAAATATGATCACCACATTCTCCATATGAGTGGAAATAATTCAATACTTGTTCACCCCCTTCATGTGTTAAACATCGTCGCAAAATAGAGTCTATACCATGTCAGTATAAGGTATCATTGATGATTAGACATTATTTCGCGTGGGTTCATATGCGATGATGATCATCATGAGATAGATCAGGATGAAATAGTTGATTCTAGAGATATATGATAAGATGTCCATACCAGGGGTCGGTTGTGCTAATTAGGAACAAAAAATCATCGGGGAATGAGTCAGTGGGCTGAGTTTCCATCGTAGCATCGGGAAGGTCACACATTAAATCGAAAAAGACTAATGATTTTTTAGATGTAGATTTGGTGAACGCAAGGTCAAACTCCTCAAGAATGAAAATCCAATGAGAGTATCCCCCCCCCCGAAGTGCTTCACAAGTCAAAATGTAATACATGGGGTTTAAGTCCACGAGAACAGTAGTGGTGTGAAGTAGGATGTAGTGACAAAAGCGTTGCACAACAATGATTGTAGAAAAAGCCAACTTCTCAACATGTGAGTATCGAGTCTTAGAGTCCAATAGACTTTTACTAAGATAATAAATCACATGATACTGACTGTTTGTATCTTCCTGCACTAAGACCATATCGATGGTAGTAGTAGAGGAAACACGATTTAACATATAGTCTTTCAAATAATTGGGGGGTGAAATACATATGAGTGTGTAATTGCATGTTTCATACTATCAAAATCTTGTTGAACCAGAGCATCTTACATGAATGAAGTGTTATTTTTCAACAAGCGCATGTATCCATGCATCTTCTCTGCAAAATTGCACACAAGAAAACATAGAAATTTTTCCTTCCCTTTCAAACTTTGAAGTTCTGTAATATTGATTAGAGGGGGTAGGGCCATAATGGAAACAATTTTCAAAGGATCGATATGAATACCATCCCTGGAAATAACAAAACCAAGTAGACGTCCAGTATCTACACAAAAACACATTTATGTGGATTGAGATGAATATTATAATGGCGACATATAAGGAAAATGGACCTAATATGCCCTGAATGATTCTCTCACCATTGTGAATGGGAAGGTAGGCCATCTAGGTAGGGTTGCACTATATTCTTGATATCATATAAGGCATAGGACATGGCTCGTTGGAACGTAGATCCAACATTTTTCAAGGAAAAATGTAGTTTATGGTAGGAAAATGTTCCCCATGGGAAAATGAATTTCATCTTATGTTGATCAACATGTAGTATCTCCATCTAATTATAGCCAGAAAAGCCATCAATAAAGGAAAACATGACACTTCCAGCACATTTTTCAATGATCTAATTGATGTAGGAAGTAGGGTAATTGTCTTTAGGACAAGCCTTATTCAAATCCCTATAATCGATACAAACCCTAATAGTGCCTTGTTTCTTAGCGACAAGAACAATGTTAGATACCCAACATGTCAATGGTATGGCATAGATGAAACCAACCTTCAAAATATTTTTGACTTCAACTTTTATCGCTACAGCTTTCCTAAGGTGGACTTGATAGATTTTCTACCTAACAGGTTTTGCAGTTGGGTAAGTCTTGATTTCATGGAAAACGATCGATGGATCAATCCCAAGCATTTCCTTGTAACTCTAGGAAAAACAATCTCAAAATTATTTGAAAAGGGATTGATAAATTTCAATTTCCATTGCTAAACAATTCTGGCATACATGAACATGTTCAACTGTTCCGAGTTTGACCAATATGTTGATGGGGACAGTTTGAGTAATGTTACACATATTCCCTTAAGAATCAACACCTTGCAATAGTATGAGTGTCTGAGGATGTTCTATGATATCAGAAGTAATGAGAGATACAAAATCATGTTCTATCGAATGGCATTAGGAAGGAAAGAGGACCTATGATGATGATCTTCCCATAAAGATTCATCTAAACTCATAATCTCCATAATGGGCTCATCCGACAGGAAAGTATGTAAGAAATAATCAAGAGTAGGGAGAGAGGATTCTAGTCAATAAGGAAGATGGTGAGGATCTTATGCTACTAAATGATGGTCATCGACGTATGCATTAGAATAAGATTGAATGGCATGATATAGGGCTTCGGGAGGACTCAGAGAAAGTGTTTCAACAATTGCTTTTCCTTTTGACATGTTAGTGGCAGTGGAGGATATCATGTTCACCGTAGAAATTTGAGTAATAGGATGGGAAGAAGCAAATGTAAAGACTCCCATCAGGGTTGAATATTTCATAAGTCCGACTCCTACGGTATGATAAGGAGGGGGTGCTTGCCCCAACAAAGAACATTACTGTTGCGGTGGAAGTGATATCTAGGGATCAATAATCAAGTTGATTGAAAATCACAATCTTTCCTTGGTGTGGAACCTGGAAAGCATGAAACACCAATGAGGTGGATGCCGTCTTGTCATAAAACCAATTCCTCCCTAATTAAAGGTTGTAATCCAACAAATATTTGACCACTTCTACATGAATAGAAATAGTCTTGCCCCCAATTTCAATAGATAAAGCTGATAACAAGCCATAGGGTTGGAAACCTCATCCATCAAAATATTTCAACGTGGTTGGTAAATGATTGACATTAGTAGAACCAATGGCTGTCTAGAAATACATAGATAACATCAAGGTGGAGTATCCTTCGTCCAGTATGATACTATGAAATTTCCTACCAATCACCTTGGTTGCGATTTGAATGCGAGTTGGTGAGATAGTCTCGGTTTAAAATTCTCCACATTAAAGGTAATCGTATTATAATTATCTGTATCTACAATCCCTAGAGACGGCAAGTTTTTACATTGTGTAGGACAAGTTTGGAGTACTTCCAGAGTGGACATAACACAAGGTGCCTGAGCTAGATATTTGACAATATTATATAATTAGGAAGCTCGACCATTAGTATTAAATACTGATTTCCAGATAATACTCTTAGGAGGATGTAAAATTGCGCCAGGGATAGGAATTTTGATGGTAAGAGGCTTGGTAGAAGGAGGCAGAGAAGAATGCTTAGTAGAAGGATTTTTCTCAGAATAATTACCTTCATCCTTTTTCTCTGGAGGTTTATCATATGTTTGAGTTCACGTAGTTAGTCCAATTGTTTTAGCGGACATCGTATTGATTTATTCCATGGAGGAAGAGGCACAATGCAAAGATGCATGGTATATCAATTTCCGTTGAGATGGCAAAGGGTTAGTTAATACTGTCGGTGTAGGATTATTTTTCAAAAAAAAATTAATCTCTTCACATCTAGTACATTCCTTAGTGAAGGGGTCGTCTCCACAAAAAAGGCATGGATACTTAGCTTTCTTTTTTGGTTTTGAATCATTCTCTGGAGCCATAGTATTTGGAGTCTCCTACCGGTTTCCAATTTTTTTGGACTTTCCTTTACCTTTCTTTTTATTTTCAGGTGATTACGAGGATTGTACTATGTTCACTTCAATAAAAATAGTAGGAGTTGAGGAGGTAGCAGGAGAAGAACTTTGCTGCTTGCCATATTTTGTTGCGTATAGGGGTTGGATTATACCTACAACACCATCCATAGGAGTTTCACTAGGTTCCTTGGTAGGATCGGTGCTAGGATGAAGAGCATGAGGGTTCAAATCATACAATGTTCAAGACTGGAAATAAACCAGGTCCAAGTACTGTGCATGACTAATAGCCCGTTCCTCAGTAACATCACCTCCCATAGCCACATCTCTGGAAATAGGGGGAAACAATGAATTCATGAACCAGTCAACTAACAATTGATCTGGAATAGGAACCTTGGTCAACCTTCGACATCTCCTCCATTCATGAATGTGATCATATATGTGGGTGGAGGTAGTTTTCTGAAGGGAAGTCAAGAGATCTATTCTAGTCTCATAACGGATTAGTAGGTGGAAATGTGTAAGAAATGTTGTTGCCAATGCCAATTGAAATCCACAAATTAATGTTGTGGAAGTTCTATGTACCACTTAGCGGTCATACCGGTCAAATTTCTTTGGAAGATATGCAAACAGATAGAATTATCCATCAAGGAGTTCAAAGAACACCATAGATGGAAGGTTATGAAATGATTTTTTGGGTATTCCCCTTTCTTTCCATCAAAATTTGGAATGTCTAATGGTAACTTTACCAGAATAGTTGGCCAAAAAGGATAGTGTAGAATGGGATCATTAATCAATTTAGACAAGTTTGACAAATCCAATGTTTCCAAAAAAGGGAGTGTCTTATTGGGTTGCGGGTAATTATAATATTGATAAGGCATGGAAACCCCAATAGGACCATAGGTCAACTGAGTTTGACCATAGTAACCTTCAAATTGTTGGTAATTGGGATTTTTTTCCCTACAAACGGTTGACCCAGGTTAGGCTTGGCTTGGGGTCCATAAGAAAGTCATTCCCATTGATTGGTAACACCTCCTAGGTAATGAACATATAAAGGGTTACTATATTGCGCCCCACTATAGTATTGGTTACCAATATTGTGTTGTTGTGGTTGAACCCAGGCAGATGCAGGTGGTTGGGAAATAGGACCATAACCAGTGGTTCCACTAGATCCTACAACTAGAGGTGTGGGTCTCAAAATGTTATGAAAAACTGGTAAATAAGGTCCTCTAGTTGTGTAGGATGTGGAGGGAAAATACTGACTTCCAACATTTGGAAAACTCATGGAAGGCATAGAATCACTTCCCAATGAATAATTTGGCATTGGATTTTGAGCATATTGTGAAATCCCCACTAGAGTGGTGAGTCTAGTGATCGTCAGAGCATGAGGAGCATCAAACAAAATTGATCTAGAAGGGATATTTAAAGAAGTACCAAGGATATCACTTGGAATAAGATAAAGAAAATCTCTTCTAGGGTTAGGGGTTAGCTCCATCGAGGATACATTAAGTGAACTAATAGATCTAAATCTAGTGATAACTTGTCCTAAAGTGGTTCCCCAAAATTAAGTAGTTGTAAAAAACATGGTAGCAACTGGATCATTGGGATGGAACTAGTTGAACATGTTTGAATTAATGTGCCATTTGATCTTCTAAAAATGAGTGCAATTAGATTCAATTATTATGCATTGTAAAGGAATGAATAATACCCACTTAACAAGACAAATTTCACAAGAAACAGATAAGTATTCCTCAATATTATTACAGTATAAACTTCATTAATGCCAGTACTATACAACGGTGTAACAAATAAGGGATTTCGAATCATGTGGATAGGATTCGAATCCACCAACTCAATATGACTGCATGGATAACTAGAAGTGTCTAAGTCACTATTAGATCTAAATAACTAACTCTATTTGTCTAATTTAGTCTCTCAATCAGTTATAATCAGCTAAACTAGTCTAACTGATGTGGTAGGTGTGAATAGGAACCTTCCCACATGCAGCCATGCAATACTGGCACTAAATAAACTGGAGGACATCTAACTAAAGCATAACTAAGCTTAACTAGTCACCAACTACCAACAACTGAAGGAGGTTTGTGCATACAATCTTAGTGGCTCCTAAATTGTAGGGATTGGTCTAGGAGGCGCATAAACTGATGCATGAAGGTGTAGTCGGTTGCAATTAACCTCTATCTATGTTCCACACACTCTAGTGACTGGTGCATGTGGCCCCATTGGTCCAAGTGGACCCAATGGTACTAATGGACCCAATAATAACTAAATGACTCCTATGTTAGGGAAATATAATCTAATATACTAGTTTGGACAAGGGAGGATTAAAAATCCTAACACCCCCCTGAATCCTAACTTGGACAACTGGGGGCTCTGGAAACAAGGCCAAAAGTCACCCATATACAATATAAAAGAATAAAAACATGTTTCTTAATAAACCAAGGAAATAGGGGAAAACCTCATGGGAAACCCACCCCCTCAAAATAAGTAGGAACAAGAAATACAAGCTATTTTTAGAAGAAAAGAAACCTTCTCCTTAGAAAATAACTTGCTAAAACCATGCTACAATTTGTAGCACCATGGTTCTTCTGTGCAAAAAAATATTGAAGTTGTGCATGTGAACCACGCAATGTCCTTCGGAACTGATGTATGTTGTATGTGTTTCTTTTGTGTGGAAGAGGTAGAGAATGCTCAATTTTCTTCTTCCATGGGACAAGTAGTTGATCATTCTCTAACATCATGTAGCACTTTCCTAAAACCTTGTTGCACCACTCTGTAGGGAGAGAATCTGAGAGAGAGAGAGAAACATGCTCAATTTGATACTAGGACCTTGTTCTCCTCCTATCTTTTGGATTCCTAATGCCATCCCTAGCTGCAACAATAAGCTTTTGAGCCCATCTAGTCTTAAGCCTTTGGTTTGGAATGGATGATGGATCTGGATCTAGAATATCATGAGGTTCAACCTCAATACCAAGATCATGCCTATCTTGATCCTCTTCATATGAATATGAAACATGTAACAAATTATCATCATAAAAAATTAGTGGAATAGTAATTATACCTTCTTGTTCTTTGGCTGGTGGTGGATCACACAACTGCTCTTCTTCAAACTCAACACTTCGCTCAATGAAGCATTTCCTAGTTGCAACCTCCATCAACTTGTATGATTTTTCATCTTCTGCATATCCTAGTAGAATGAATTTACTACTTTGGGATTGGAAGGCCTTCCTCTTATCAATGGGTATTCTAGCCCAAGCTTTGGAACCAAAAAATCTCAAGTGAGAGACATTGGGCTTATGCCCATGCAGTGCTTTGAATGGAGTGGCCCCAACCACTAATTTATGAGGCACTCTATTCTATATGTATGAAGCACAGTTTACAGATTCTGCCCAAAGAGAAGGATGAATATTCTTGGCATGGAGAAGAGATGTTTCCATTTCTTTCATTGATCTATTTTTTTTCTCAGCCACACCATTCTGCTGTGGTTTGTATGGAACTGAGTGTTCCATTCGAATCCCCTCTGATTCACAATAATGATGGAACTCTCTTTTAATGTATTCACATCCCTTATCAGATCTTATAGACTTGATATTTTTCCTGAAACTATTCTCAACCATAGATTTAAAAAATTTATAATTTTCAAATACTTATGATTTCTGTTTCATGAAGTATATCCAACATAACCTAGAATAATCATAAATGAAAGTAAGGAAATACCTACAACAATTAATTGATGTTGTGGCCATTGATCCTACCACATCACTATGTATCAAATAAAGTATAGATGCAACCCTATGTGCCTTCCTAACTCCATAACTCTTCTTTGGATGACTACCTACCAAGAAACCATGACATACTCCATTGAACGTTTGGATGAGAGGAAAACCTTCGACCATTTTATCATTGTGGAGTTGGTAGAGATATTTGAAATTGAGATGGCCAAATATCTCATGGAATATCTTACTGGTGTTGTTAGCATGAGTCAATAAAGTTGTAGGAGGTGAGATAGCTAAAAAATGTGAGAACTCATAAGCCTTAGTGGCATGATTAGCAATACCTTTCTCTATGAGCCTTCCAGTATATTTTTCTATTATTTCAACTGAGTCAGAGTCAAATGTAACTCTATTAGGAGAGCCTATATGGGTCATCTGATAAAACAAGTTTGCTGCAAGAGAGGGAACATAGAGGACATTCTTGAAATCACCATGCTGGATTTTAACTGAACCTCTCCCGACAGCTAGGATTTGGGAGTCATCTCCCATGTGAATGATAGGACCTCCTGATACTATGAGGGTGGAGAAGAATTACTTGGAGGAAACCATATGATTGGATGTACTAGAATCAATCAAATAAGATGTCCACTGAGTAAGGCTGACCATTAAGGCATGGCACCTGTCATGATATTCTATATTTTGTGGTCCATAATCAAACTTCTTTGCTCCATATGGAAGAACAATTGGTTGACTGCTTCTTCATACAATGGCTTTAAGGATGAAAAACTCTCATATAATAAGGACACTTTATCTTTCTCTTGGAGCCCGAAGCTCCTTTGGAATACTTTTGACTCTCTTTAGGCTTCGAATCATATGCTTTAGGATCCTTCCCATTGTGCTTCCCTTTATCTTGTGCATTGGTAGAGTCTGACATTAGAAGATATTGGTTCTTGGAATTTTGGAGGACTCCCAATTGGACCAAATTTTCTTGATCCTGTATTAAATACTTAGGAAAACCATCAAGTGAAGGAATCTTCCAATTGGGGATGGAAGCTCTTCCAGAATGGAAGGTAGAGACGAAGACATAATACTCAGATCTAAGTTTGTTGAGCACTGATAGCACAAGTTTCTCATCCTTCCTCTTTATTTCGGACTGCTTACATTATAGTGCAAGAGACTTGAATTTAGTAAAAAATTGATGTATGGTCTCGAAACTACTGGGATGCAATGATATTAGCTCATTCTCTAGAATGTGTCCCAAAGCTCATCTTGCTTTCCAAACAAGAATTGGAGCTTCTCCCAAGATTATTTGGGAGTCTTCAATCCTTCAAGATGAAATAGGAGGTCTCTAGATATGTGAGCACAAAGGAAGCTAAAGGATTCATCCAAACAGTTCAAGAACTTGTTTTTCTCAGTAGGATGATGAGGTTCAGTCTCTTGGCCCATTGTCATCCTGTACAAGACAAGCTTGTGCAAGGAGACCTACATATCTTCCCTCCATTAAACATAGTTGAAGGGTGTTAGGATCCAAGGTAATAAATATTGAGAATCCATAAATTCTCATTTTTATTAGTCAATTTATTCAATCAAGCTACGTAGCACCTGTAAGAAAAACACTACAAAAAAAACCAATTCACGCTATGTCAGAATCAAGCCTTCCATATCGACATGTACACTTTGTCAGGGTCCGTCATGCCTACAGAGGCTTCTCTGAATGAATCTAGAGTTATAAATGCACGCTTTGTGAGACTTATGTGGAAACCTAGCTGCTTCTGGTGTATAATGGAGATCAAACAAACTTGAAGCTTACATTAGGAGGCTCTGATACCATGTTTGAATTAATGTTCCATTTGACCTTCAGACAATGAGTGCAATTAGATTCAATTATTATGAAGTGTAAAGGAATGAATAATACCCACTGAACAAGACAAATCTCACAGGAAATAGATAAGTATTACTTAGTATAATTATAGTATAAACTTCATTAATCCCAATAGATACAACAATGTTACAAATAAGGGAATTCGAATAATGTGGATAGGATTCGAATCCACCAACTCAATCTGACTGCATGGCTAACTAGAGGTGTCTAAGTCACTATCGGAGCTAACTAGATAACTCCAACTGTCTAATTTAGTCTCTCAATCATTTATAATCAGTTAAACTAGTCTAACTGATGTGGTAGGTGAGAATAGGCACCTTCCCACATGCAGCCATGCAAGACTGGCACTAAATGAACCGAAGGAAATCTAACTGAATGTAACAAAATCATAACTAAGCTTGACTAGTCACCAAATACCAACAACTGAAGGAGGTTGGTGCTAACACTCCCAGTGGCTTCTAAATTGTAGGGATTGGTCTAGGAGGCACATAAACTGGTGCATGAAGGTACAGTCAGTTATAGTTAACCTCTACTGTGTTATCCATGCTCTAGTGAGTGGTACATGTGGCCCCATTGGCTCAAGTGGACCCAATGGTACTAGGGGACCCAATAATAACTAAATGACTCCTAAGTTAGGCAAATATAATCTAATAGACCAGTTTGGACAAGGAAGGATTATAAATCCTAACAGAACGTAGTCCTTGTAGGGATTTTTATGGGAAAATATGGATCTTGGGATGAGGGTTGTTCCATTATACACTACAACAAAATACCATTTTGGAGGCGAGTTTTCTAAACCCCCCCCCCCCCCCCCAAAAAAAAAGTTTTTTTAGGTCGTTGGGGGCGGTTCTTAAAAACCTTCCTCAAAAGTCCCAAGAATTGGAATTTCTTTTTTGTTGGGGAGGTTTAGAAAGACCCCTCTAAAGGTGTTTTTGAAGGCAAATTTTAGACCCCCCTCTCCCCCCCCGCAAAAAAAAAAAAAAATCATGAAAATTATACTTTTGGGGGCGGTTGATTTAAAACCACCCCCAAAAGTTCAATTCTCATGAATTTTATAAGGGGTTTTTTTAAAGACCTCCCCTAAAGACATTTTTGATGCGGTTTTACCTTACGTTGGTTTTGCTAACCGCCCCCCCCCCCCCCCCCAAAAAAAAAAAAAAAAAAATTTGGGGGGGGGGGGGGGAGGGGGGTTTGGAAATACCCCTCCTAAAGGTTTTTTTTAGGCGGTTTTTAATACCCCCCCCCCCCCCCGCAAAAAAAAAAAAAAATTTGGGGGGGGGGGGGGGAGGGGGGTTTGGAAATACCCCTCCTAAAGGTTTTTTTTAGGCGGTTTTTAATACCCCCCCCCCCCCCCGCCCCACCCGCCCAAAAAAATTTAATGATAAATGAACTATTGGGGGTGGTTGCTTTAAATCCACCCCCAAAAGTCAAAATAATTGCACTTTTGGGGGGCGGTTGTTTGAAAGTCACCCCCAAATGGAATGAATATAATTGGGATTTTAGGGGTGGTCGTTTTAAAGTCACCCCCGAAAGTTATGGAAATTCGTACTTGTCAGGGGGGTTCAAGTAAAGATTCCCTCAAAAGTCCAATTTTTATGATTTTTTCTGGGGGGACGAGGGAGTTGACTCGAACCCCCCCCCCCCCCCCCC
>LPNX010196146.1:413478-460767 GCA_001517045.1 Pseudotsuga menziesii
TACGGGCCTGAATTTCTACAATATCAATATGTTCTTCTTGAAACCGCTGACTTAACTTATTTAATTCGGTTAGAACATCTGCCAGCAAATGAATACAAAACTTAACTTGAAATATTGTGCCCATTTCATACGTTTTTTTGTTATCATGTTTCCATTCTTGTAATAATGTTGGCATAATTTTGATAAGCCTGTTCATCACCTGTCCCCTAGAAAGACATCGAATTTGATGAATTTGAAGTACCTGTAATCTGTCAATTTGAAATAAGTCCATTAAACCTTTAAGTTCTCCATGTCTATTTGCAAATTTTCCCAACGAAGAATATACAATGTTGGCCAACTTATCAATATAATTAAATTCAGGAAAATAATTTGAAGCATCTGCTATAGCTAATGCCTCACGATGTGCTACACAATGAATACACAACAAATGTGACACTTCACGAAGTAGCTTAGCAGCTAAACCTTTGCGAATTCCTCTCATAGATGAAGCTCCATCTGAACCAAATACCACCATTTTATGTTTGGATAAATCCATTTCAGATAATAATCCTGATATGGATTCATACATTGATTGTGCAGTACTATCCTTTATTTTCAGAAGGCGAATAAACTTGTTGCACATGGCCCTCTACCTTCATCCATTAGATATGTAACATATATAATGAGGTGTTGTTCCATTGTTTTGTCTATGCTTTCATCCACCAAAATGGAATAAAATGGGCTCAAACAAATTTTTGTCTTTAGTTTTTTCTAATAAACCTCTTTTGCTACAAGTAAAAACTCTTTTCCTGATGTGATATTACTGTATGAAGAATACTCTTTGGTTAATGGCATATTAGGTGTTCTTTTATACCTATTCAAGTCACATAAGTCTTTATACACTTCCAAAGGTAAATCTTTGATAGGAACAAAATACATGGTTTCCATGACACTGATTATTCTAGATTTCTCAACATCTACCATGAGTTCAACATGTTTTGTTATGGGCAAACATGATTGCCTTGATTCACTCTCCAGCGGTAGAAATGAAGGCTTATGAGCCTCAGAAATAGCATGACCATTTAGTCCACTTAATTGGATTGTACTACTGCCTTCCCTTGCATATGGTGTATCTCCTTTGAATTTAACACACCAAGCACATTTGATGCGTTCTTCCCCATTTGGACCTATAATAGGATATGTCCATTTGTGTATTAACTTCCATCCATGTTTGAATGACCTTTTAGGAGCTACCCCTTTTCCTTTCTTCTCTAGAGGACCTTCTTCTTCAATATTAATCTCTAGCTCAAAATCGACATTTTCTTCATTGTTTGTATTATGTTGGTTCAATCTAAATGCATCAATAAGTGTTGTTTGTCTTCCATGCTTTTTAGGTCAACCAATTCCAGAAATTTATGTTTTATAAGTTACCCTATTTAAAATAAAAATAATTCATGAGAAAACTATGGAGAAATGCCTTATAATTAAATATGATAAAATTAGAGGATACAATTATCACATTTTAAAATCACATACCTTAAATAAAATGAAATGATTGCATTTCTTAGAAAATTAATGTGTAATACATTTCAATTGTGTTGTGTTGTAAAGAATACACAATTTTAAAATTTTATTTATTAATTAATTAAGGTTTTTAAATAATAGAAATAGAGAAATAAAATTAATGTTATAATATAAACAAAAATTATCTATATAAAATAATTAACCTAATTACTTTTGTTGCATAACTTAAATTATTGAGAAATAATTTTAGAAATGAATAATGTGGACTAATAAAATAATTAATCCAATGAATTTTTTTCACAACTTAAATTAGTTTTTAAAAAATAATTTTAGAAATAAATACTCTTAATTAATGCATTATTTTGGTATTTAAAACTCATGTAATATTTAAATTCAGTTTTAAGTTGATGTTTTAAAAAATTACAAAGCAATAAATTTAACATAAAATAGGATTAATTTTGATCATTCATCTAACATTATAATTTTTTTATTGATATATAAGTTTTATAATATATATATATATATATATATATATATATATATATATATATATAAACAACTACATCAAATCAAAAGATATTATAGTGTATTTATTTTTTAAAATATATAAAGAAAAATCCAAATGAAAAAGAATATTAATTGTATAAAATTGATATAACATTTTTTCATAAATTGCCAATATAATTATAAAAAATGCTACTTACTAAATCTTTCAAGACAATCATAATTAATATGAAACAAAAGTATGTCCAATTTTTGATAACATATAAAAGAAAGTTTACAAGTAGATTTGGATTCCATACCTCTGTCATTTCTAGCATGATATCAATTATTGAATGGCTACAATACTTGTTTAAAACTCTTTTTGGCTGTCGAGTTTACAAAACTGTAGAGTATTTGAAGAGATGGATTGTAGTGTGAAATTCTTGCAATACCTATTGAATCCACAGAGGTTTTAAAGATCTTAGCTTACAGAGTATTTAAGGCTTTTCAAACAGCATTTTGAATTGGCTAGATAGGAATTGGAATCATGCTTTGGTTCACTTCGTGGTGTTGAATGAAATTAGGGAAAAGAGTCATAGTTCACTAACAGATGACAGCATTATTTCCTAAGATTTGAATATCAGTCTCATAGTCCATATAGATGAGAGTAAGTGTGTATTCTCTGAACAGTTTCAATATTCATTTGTGTGCATAGAACGCAGGTGGAATATATTTGATATTAGCAGCAAGTCCAAATTTCATTTTATTAACTGGTTGTGGATGATTTAGGGTTAAGAAGAGACAGATTTCATTTCAGTAGTTGTTTGAGAGTGCTAAGTGTTTGTATAAACTTAGGCATCAGATTCTTTAGGGTTGATAGGTGCAGTCTTAGGTACAATATAAGGTCATTAAGATTGACTCAGCATATTCGTTCTGTAGGTAAGTTTGGAACTAGGATTTTCCTCTAATAAATTATTTACTTGTTAGGCTGCTTGCTCTGAAAAATAGATCATAATTAGCATAGCTTAAGGTTGTTGTAGCTTAGTATAGATCGATGATTGCTTTGGAAGGTTGTTGTAGCTTAAGGTTGTTGTAGGTTACAATGAATTTGACAGTGTTGTAGATTGTAAGATAGGGATTAGCAAGCTGATTCTCTTTTCTTTAGGACAGACCTAATAACTCTTAGCATTGGTCATTCAATAGAGTAATAGTTCCATCAATTACATTTTGTTTCTTATCTGTGAGTAGACTAAATTACTGTCAGCATGAGCATTGAAACTACCTTGCCCACACATATGGTGTAGTAGCTCAAAGTTTACGTATCCTGGTTGACAATTAATTGAAGGTAAATTAAATAAAAATAATTTTACCCAACATTTTGGTGCCGTTGCCGGGGACTTGCTCCAAGGTAAGCTGGTATTTTGCTCATTTTCTACGAATTTGTTGGCTGTGAAGTTCAGGTAGATAGGGGTAGATAGGTTTCATTTACATTACACAACAAGGTGGAGGGGAAACGATAAGACACAAAGATGAATTCACTACGGGATTCCCATGGTGTAATAGCCTGACGCATCCACTTTAGTGGGTTTCCCCAAATCCCTGTTGTTTCCTTCTCATAAGTGTGTTTGCTTTTTCACATGTTTGATTTATTTTGCTGCAAAAGTGTGTTTACCTTTCCTGTAAGGCGTGTTTACTTTCTTGCAATTTAATTTCATGCAAGTGTGTTTTTCTTTTTGCAAGTTTGGGTGTGTTTACTTTCCACAATTTAATTTCAAGAGTGTTTTATTTTATGCAAGAGCAGCGTGTGTTTGATTGGCGTAAATATGTTTTTAGTGATAGATAGTCTTGATCATAATCATTTAAAACACATATAAACCAAATAAAAATAAAAACTTGGGTGCTGTAAGAGCCCCAGACATTGATCCTTGTGCGAGACATGAATAAGACAACTGACAAAAATGGATTCAGAAGTAACCATCAATTTGGGAAAACTTTCTCAAATACTAGCTGCAGTTGGGAGTTCTTCTTATCAGGTAGAACACATACTGACAGCAGTTAAGAGTTTATCTACCTCTCCTGACATAACAAATGAACCAAAGTCCTAAGAGCCACAAAAAGACATTCCTTGCCAAATTGCAAAGGAAATTGACAACTTGGGTGTTACATCCGATGGAAAGCAGCTAAAAATTGAGGAGGTATCAGCAAATCCTCTATGTAGTTCTGAAATCAATCAATCAGAAGAAGGGGATCTACATGATATGAGGAAGGAAGGTGAGTACCAAGACTACTTTGAAAGTTGGTTCCAAGAGGCAACCAGACTACAACACCATTTCCTCCTTCAACACCTTTTGTTGCAGAAGCAAGTAAGTCGGTTGGTTCTCCATATCCAGGTAATCATTGCAACAGCCTTTTCATATGTGGATAAAGGTATATTTTTAATCTTACTCCACACTTGGTTACATTGGAAGAATTCATATACTTGAATAGAAATGTTTTCTTTCTTCTTAGGTAGAATAGGAAAATATGTATATAAATAAATAAATAAAAAAGTTGCATGTTTAGTTTAGAAATTAATGCAACTTCGTTGTTTTTCTTTCTTTTCAATAAAATGATAATATCTTTAACCAGAATTTATACCTTCTCTCCAATCCATACTTTCAGAAAATTTATTATAACAACAGCTCATAGCCTGTAAAAAGGAAAAATGCCAGAGGGTAATATGAAATTGTGACTGTTTTTAATAATGGTTCTGTAAACATAAGACCAATTGGTGATGAACAGGTTGCATTTGTGGTGAATGGACACCGGTTAAAGATATTCTCTTCGGTGAAGCTCATGATGTTTTAAAAGAAAAGGGAATTCTTTTTGTTATTATTCCTATTTTCAGCCATTGATTATTTTTACAAAGGACTGTGTTAATTTGAATTAAATTTCTGAGTTTCACTGGGTAATTGGAATGCCTGTGTCAAGTAAATAGATGTGTGCTTTTAGGTTTTTCAGACTTGTCCTCTTTATTCATACAAGTACTTATCCACCTGGCACTGCCTCCATTAGTGATTTAAACTTCCAAAGTGGCTTGTACTTATGAACTCATGAGTTACTAGTGCCATTTGACTTGGTTTCACACTATATTGGATGAGGATAATTATTTTTTTTAGTAGTAGCAGCTATGGGGATTGAGTTATTATTCAGGCAAGCACCATTTTGGAAAAAGGTCTCCAGGACTAAGTAGTCTGTTGATTATTATCTATTGGCTTCTATAATATCAAATACACATATTTATATACATTTTTGTCCAGCCACTTCATGACTTTCACTTTATACAGTTATAGAGGTTAGTTGTTCATTTGGACAAATCTCTACAGGCATGTATTAAGAACACTCTTCCGATTTTGATACCATCCCATTCCTAGATGGTTTTCAGATCTGCTCCCCCACTCATCTATGCATAAGAAAATCATAAACTTTATCTTTAAGATGAATTTGGGACAAGGGCCTCTGATAGAAAAAGGGTGTAAGAAGTTAACCCGCCGGGATACTGAACAGGTCCACTGGCAGCGGGTACCGACCTGTGGTATAAACAGGCAAACCCATCAGGGTACTGAACAGGCATGTTGGCAATGGGGCATCTTCCTGGGGAAGAAGCTTCTTAAATATTACAGTTACCCCAACGGAGTACTGAACGGGCTCGCTGGCAGTGGGTTCTGACTCTGATATCTCTTTTAAAAGCCTCATCTATACTTGTCTGTATGACCAATGTACCTATGTAAATGTTAAAGAGAGGTCACATGTGTGGGTTAAATGAAATTTAAGGAGATTGTTTGTAATAGCCAATTGATAATCATCTTCAGATACTCTAAATTTTGGTTACCTGATCCTTGCTAAAAAAGGGTTTATGCCTTTAAAGTGTATTGGCGTTTACTGAGTCCATGAACATAGCTGTGAACCTCAGTACTGGTTTTTCTTTTCACTGCTTAGACTGTCTTGTGTGAAGTTGAGTCAAGTTGGCCAATACCCCATTGGCTTCTTTTAGTACTCCTCTTGTCTTGTGTTTTAAGGCACATGTTCTGGTGGAAAAAGTTCTATATGAGTAAAGAGAAAGAAGTCTGTGCTCATGGCTAAATTTTTGAATATGGGAGTGAGATTGATTGTCTATAAATTGTATTCATTTCTGTTTTTTTATTGCTGATAAAGATTGGTTTCATGACTTAGCTCTATTTCTGTGTGGCCAGGTGAAGAAGCAACCTTGGAATGAGGTAATTGTGCCATGAGATTGTTGGGGTAAAACAAATTTTCAATCAGTTTTACTTGCCTTTTCAACTCATACAAGTGGTATATTTTGGAGAAATTCATTTGCTCTAATATCATTACTATGCTGGTAATCATTTTTCACCCCTGTCAGCTTGAAAAGACCTTTGTGTCTTTGACTGGATGAGGTGCCGGAATAAACTTGGGAAATTGATATATTAAGTGGCGAAGGTAATGAACATTGGGATAACTTTTAATTGTTCTAAACCAAGTGTTTTTGCTTTTAATGTAAGTTTGATGCATTGCGGGATTTACCGTAATAATCTTATAATCCATCTAAGTCAATA
The DNA here is from genome assembly GCA_001517045.1 of Pseudotsuga menziesii. Classification (NCBI taxonomy): domain Eukaryota; kingdom Viridiplantae; phylum Streptophyta; class Pinopsida; order Pinales; family Pinaceae; genus Pseudotsuga; species Pseudotsuga menziesii. The sequence goes on from LPNX010196146.1 coordinate 420,060, forward strand.
CACTACCTTTCCTTCAAAAATAATTTCATGACATGGACCTTTGGCAACATTTTACTTTTTATTATTACTTTTCCATTTCTAATGTAACTTATGTCATTAATATGCTCCCATTTAAATTCTTGAACACCATGGTTAAGTTGACATTAGATGTCTTAAGATCATGGGCTTATTAAGATTCTCATTTTAGTTGAGTTAAAGAAGAAGGATTGGGTATGGGAACAATTCATATATGAACTGTCCAATTCCCATCTCAAATCATCCCTCGGCAATGATCTATGTGAGTCTCTTATCCTTGATATTGTTGACAAAGCATCCTCTGTAAATGTTTCTGAGCATCAAGCCAGTCATATTTAGGAACCAGCAGTCAAGAGCTGTAAGAAGGCTAGACCATCCAATACTAAGAAGTCTCCAGGATCTAAGGGGCAGCGTGTAAACTCTCAGTATGGGGGGGGAAAGGGTCAGTTTGGTAATGAAAACTTGCTTGCTTCATCAAATAGAAGATTTACTCGTAGCATGGCTGTTCAAGAGAGAAAGAGGGAATCTAAAGGTAAGGCACCTGTACATGTTGAATTGTCCTCATCCACTGATAATTCTGCCCATGATAATTATGTCTATGATAATTCTGATTCCCATGGTTCCCATCATCATTCCTCCATACCGAGCCCTGTCAATGAGCCTTCATTGCCAGCCTCACCTTCGAAATCAGGTCTGAAGTCTGCTAAATCTCATAGGTCAGATACTTCAGCTTTAGTGTCTGGAATTTAACCCACAGATTGGTCATCTATTTTGAGTTTCCAATTTTGTCTGTCTGAAACTTTCTTGCATAGGGACATGCAAGATCTTTAGTCTGGGGGAGATGTTGGCCTCCTATTTTGACTGTTCAGCACTATATTTTCTAGTTTCAAGTCTCATGAACCAAGTAATAATCAGCTTCATTTAGTGTTGTTTTATGCATGGTTATGCCTCTTGAAGATCAACATTGCTAAGTGCTTTGGTAAGTGACTTTTTAATTGTTTAGTTATTATTTTTCTTTGTTTTTATGTATATAATGGAACTTTTAGTTTTCATTTAATAATGGGTCAACTAATAAATCTTTATTTCTTTCATGCAGTGGTCTTTTGGCTGTTCGATTCAATGCTTGTCTCAGAACTTGAGGAGTGTATGTCGACTGTTACAGAGATTTGGGGGATTTTATTGCTTGAGATAATATCTTGTTTGATTTCCAATCACTTCCAGGATGTAGGTGCAGTTATCCAATGTTGTTCTGAGGATGTCATTTGCTCAAAGTGGCATTCCCGTCATTGATCAGGAACCTAATTTCAGGCTCAATTTCTGAGCAATCGGTTGGGAATTGTTCAAAACGGTTTGAAACCCACTTCACAAATGGCCCCATTTACCCCTAATCATGGGCAATTTTTAGAATTTCTAAACGAATGTGGAGAAATACTTTTCGGAACAGACATGGTTTTTCCATATTTTGGTGTTGGTCGTTTTCTGGGTAGTTGCATGAATTTCTGAATTTTGGGATGGATCTTGTCCATCTATCCATGTATAAATAAATCCTTAGAAGGGGATATACAAAAAAAGACATTGTAAACTCTGTTTTTGTCAATTGATCAAGCGTTTATCTCTTTAAGGCTTTGATTTCAAACTTGTGAGCGTTGAAGGCAGGGCCCACCTTCAACATTGACCATCTGTGCATATTATTGTTTTCCTTTGCTGTAAGTAAAGTAAGATTACCTCTTTTAAGACTGTTTTCTGTAGATGAATGCCAATAGCTTCATTCACTTGTGATTTGGAAATGAGTTTTGTATTTATATAGAACTAGTTCGCTATCATTACAATGTTTATGATGGATTCGATTATATTTGGCTTGCAGTGAGATCAAGTTAACAGAAGAATGAAAGTAGATTTGGATTCCATACCTCTGTCATTTCCAACATGATATCAATTATTGAATGGCTAGAATACTTGTTTAAAACTCTTTTTGGCTGTCGAGTTTACAAAACTGTAGAGTATTTGAAGAGATGGATTGTAGTGTGAAAGTCTTGCAATACCTATTGAATCCACAGAGGTTTTAAAGATCTTAGCTTATAGAGTATTTAAGGATTTTCAAACAGCATTTTGAATTGGCTAGATAGGAATTGGAATCATGATTTGGTTCACTTCATGGTGTTGAATGAAATTAGGGAAAAGAATCATAGTTCACTGACAGATGACAGCATTATTTCCTAAGATTTGAATATCAGTCTCATAGTCCATATAGATGAGAGTAAGTGTGTATTCTCTGAACAGTTTCAATATTCATTTGTGTGCATAGAACGCAGGTGGAATATATTTGATATTAGAAACAAGTCCAAATTTCATTTTATTAACTGTTTGTGGATGATTTAGGGTTAAGAAGAGACAGATTTCATTTCAGTAGTTGTTTGAGAGTGCTAAGTGTTTGTATAAACTTAGGCATCAGATTCTTTAGGGTTGATAGGTGCAGTATTAGGTACAATATAAGGTCATTAAGATTGACTCAGCATATTTGTTCTGTAGGTAAGTTTGGAACTAGGATTTTCCTCTAATAAATTATTTACTTGTTAGGATGCTTGCTCTGAAGAATAGATCATAATTAGCATAGCTTAAGGTTGCTGTAGCTTAGTATAGATCGATGATTGCTTTGGAAGGTTGCTGTAGGTTACAATGAATTTGATAGTGTTGTAGATTGTAAGACCGGGATTAGCAAGCTGATTCTCTTTTCTTTAGGACATACCTAATAACTCTTAGCATTGGTCATTCAATAGAGTAATAGTTCCATCAATTACATTTTGTTTCTTGTCTGTGAGTAGACTAAATTACTGTCAGCATGAGCATTGAAACTACCTTGCCCGCACATATGGTGTAGCAGCTCGAAGTTTACGTATCCTGGTTGACAATTAATTGAAGGTAAATTAAATAACAATAATTTTACCCAACAAAGTGATAACCTCAAATGACCTTTCCAATAGACGTGCCCTCTGATAGAGACGAAGAAGTATAGGGTTTATGATGGTATAGACCTAATTTAAATGACAAACCACTAGTTGTGAGTCTATGAAAACTACCAAGTCACGAATGTCCCGAGATCCAGCCTCAGTCAAAAGACCTATGACTGCTTCATGCTTGGAGTATTGTTGGTAGCAAGACAAATACAAATATCTCCCAAACTAACTAGATCATGTGCAGGGGAATACAGAACCCAAGTAGCTGAAGCAAGGTTCAGGTTATGGCGGCAAGCACCATCAATGAAGCCATAAAAAGCCATATGATTTGCATAACCAAAACATGGTATAAATATTCTAGACATTAAACTCAAAACCATATTGAAAATATTAAAACACACTGAAAAGTAAAATAATGTACATATATACAAGGTACCATACATAAATGATTTAGGCATAGTACCTCTTCAGGTACAGCCCATTACGAGGTTACCCGAAGGACTGTTTCTCTAAAATCTTGGAAATGATAAAAGGACCGTACCACATTGATTCAAACTTCTCTTTTCCTATCTTATCATGTCTCTGGTCATAAGTCAAGAATAGGTCACCTTCATTAAACACATGGAGTTCGATAGATTTATCATACCGCTCCTTGATGCATTTCTTATGTGCCTCATTAACTAAGGTAGCATCTCATCTAGTTTCATCAAGGTTGGTCAAGTATAAAAACCTTTATTTCTTGGTAGAAGTATTAGGGAGGAGTTTAATGGAAAGTTTCAAAGACAGAATCTGACACTGAATAGGTAGTACAGCTTCCAGTCTGTATACTAACTGAAAGGGTGTAAAACTAGTTGTTGTTTTTGCTAAAGTTCTATAAGCCCATAGAGTGGAGAAGAGAGTCTGGTTCCAGTTGGATTTGTGATCTCCAACCATCTGACTTAGCATAGTTTTCAAAAATTTGTTAATGGCCTCAACTTGACCATTAGCTTGTGTATAATAGGGAGTTCAATTTTCATGGAGAAAACCCAGCTTAGGACTTAACTCTGCCATCATTTGATTTTGGAAATGTGATCCGTGATCAGTGACAATAGACTAAGGAACTCCAAACCTAGTTATTACATGGTTAAAAAGGAAAAGGGTGGAAGTATTACCATATTCTATGTATGTAGGCATAGCCTTAGCCCACTTAGTGAAATAATTCATGGCTACAATGATGTAACCATGCCTCCCAGCTGAGGTAGGCTTACAATGCATGAAATCTATCCCCCATTTGGCGAAAGGACTAACGACAATGATGGGGTGTAACGGAGCAAGGTGGGTGCGCTTTTTTGGATAAAAGTGTTGACAGGGTGGGAATTTCTTAATATCCTGATGAAAATCTTTAAAAATAGAAGGCCATAAATATCCAGTGTGAAGGATTTTCTAAGCTATAGCCATCCCAAAAATATGACTGCCACATGCTCCAGAATGGCAGTCATTTAGAACCTGTTTAGCCTCGTCATGGGTGAGGCATCATTGGAGAATGGTATCTATACCACATCTATACAATGTATCATTGAGGATAAGATATTATTTTACACAGTGACAAATGCGGCAACGGTCATCACGAGATATAGTAGGCTGTAAGCGCTGTGTCTAGAGATAAATGATTAATTCTCCAAACCACAGATAAGTTGTGCTTATTAGGAACAGAAATTCATCTGGGAATGAATCACTGGGCTCAGAATCTGGTAAAGCATAGGGAAGGTCACACATCAGCTCTACAAAGACTAATTATTTCTTCGAAGTAGCTTTGGAAAACTCAAGGTCAAACTCCTGTAGGATGACAATCCATTGGGATTATTTTCCCCCTAGCAGCTAACGAATCAGGATGTAGTACATAGGGTTTTGGTCTGCAAGTACGGTAGTGGTGGGAAGCAGGATGTAGTGATGAAACTTTGGATAGCAATGACCATAGCCAATGCTATCTTATCCACACATGAGTATCGAGTTTCAGAATCGAGAAGATTCTTACTTGTGTAATAAATTATGTGTTCTAGGACGTTTTGGTCCTCTTGGGGCTAAAACCATTCCGATGGTAGTAGTAGAGGTAGAAACATACAAGAGAAAATCCTTCAAGTAATCTGGGGGTGTATCATGGGTGAATGAGTCAGAGCATGCTTAAGATTATTGAAGGCTCGTTGGGCCTGGTCATCCTAGAATAATGGAGTATCCTTCTTAAGGAGACGCATATAACCATGCGTTTTCTTAACAAAGTTACAAACAAAACGATGGAGAAAGTTTGCCTTCCCTTGCAAACTTTGGAGTTCAAGTAAGTTGGTTGGGGGAGGTAGAGCGAGTATTGCAGCAATTTTTAATGGATCAATCCGAATACCATCCTTGGAGACCACGAAGCCTGAGAGACGTCCTGTCTCAATGCAAAAAACATGTTTGTGTGGGTTCAGCCGTATTTTGTAATGGCGACATCTCAAGAAAATGTCTCTAAGATGTTGAGGATGGTCTTCCCATTGCTATGATGTTCTTAATGTCATGAAACACATAGTACATAGCATGCTGGAATGTGGCCCCAACATTCTTAAGACCAAAAGGTAATTTCTTGTAGGCAAAGGTTCCCCACGGGCATATAAATTTCGTCTAATGCTGATCGGCGGGAAATATCTCAATCTAATTGTAGCCGAAAAATCCATCCATAAATGAGAAGATGACACTCCCAGCACAGCTATCGATAATCTGATCGATGCATGGAGTCAAAAAGTTGTCTTTAGGACAAGCTTTATTCAGGTATCAGAAATCGATACAAACTTGAATAGCTCCCTACTTTTTTTTCACAGGAATCATGTTCGATACCCATTCGGTCAGGGGTACAAGATAGATGAATCCTGCCTTTAGAAGTTTCTCAACCTTAGCTTTGATAGCTCTAGCCTTCTGTGGATGCTCTTGTCTCAATTTCTTCCTAACCGGTCTGGATGTAGGATAGGTTTAATCTCATGGACTACAATAGATGGATCTATCCCAGACATCTCTTCATAAGACCAGGCAAAAATGTCTTGAAACTCTTTAAAAAGTGCTCTGTACTCTTCATTTTTGTCTATTGAACAGTTTTTTCCTATGTGAACATGTTCAATAGTTCCAAGATTGACTGATATGTCAATTGGAGGCATTTTGGAAATGTTGCATAAATTTCCTTTAGACTCAGAATCTTGCAACAAGACAGATGTTTGCGGATCATTGATAATATAAGTACCCAATAGAGATACAAAATCATTATCTTCCAAACTAGTATTGGGGAGGAACAAGGATCTGTGATGGTGATCCTCCCAAGCTGATTCTTTCGTATTCATAATCTCGATAATGGACTCGTCCGACGGAAAATTATGAGAGAGATAATATAGAATAGGAAGCAACGGTTCTAACCAGTAGGGAAGGTGATAAGGATCTGAAGCCACAAGATGAATATCATCTGTAGGAACATCATAAAAAGATTGGATGGCATCATAAACTACTTCATGCATGCTAAGGGAGGATGTATCAACAACTTGATTACCCTTATGATCATAGCTAAATGAAGAGATCATATTAATTGTTGCCATTTCTATGCCAGAAGGGGTTGATGGAAACACGCCCATGAGGGCGGAGTCCTTCAACATCCCTACCCCAATCGACTGGTAAGGAGGAGGGGAGTGACCTAGAAAAGGGACATTATTCGTCGTAGGGGTAGTAATGTCCAGTGTGCAGAAATCAAGTTGATCAATCGTCATAATTCTTTCCAAATGCAGAAACTGGAGGGTTATAAATACCGTCTAAGTGACAACTGTCATAGCGTAAAACCAATTTCTTCCTAAGAGAAGATTGTAGTCTAACGGGGCATCCACTACTTCCACCTGAATGGAAATAGTTTCCCCCCCTAGCTCTACTAAAAGGATTGGCATGAGGTCATGGGGCTAGAAACCTCTTCCATCAAAGGCTTTTAGGTTTGTCGGTGATTTTACAAGATCGAGAGAGCCAATGGATTTCCAACAGGACAGAGACAAAACAGAGGTTGAAGCACCTTCATCTAGAACAGTCCTAAAGACTTTTTTCCCAACTACTCTCATTATGATTTGAAAATCCAGTTGGTGAGGTAATATAGGTTTGAGGATATCCAGATTGAAATGAATTAGATTCGTATCACCTGGGTCCATTGCCCCTAAGGCGGCCAATAAGTTTTTGCGTTGTGTAGGAAATATTTGGACCACTTCTAAGGTAGACATTGCACATGGTGCCTGAGCTAGGTCTTCTACAACATTATAGAACTATGCATCTCAGGAATTAGGGTTAAAAATATCCTTCCTAAGAGTACTCAGGCTAACGCAAAATCATGTCAAGATTAGGCTTCTCGATTGTTAGGAGACCATTAGACGAGGATGTGGGAGAACTCGTAGAAGGAGCTTTATCTGGAGAAGGTTTCTTGATTTTATTCTCCTTAGGTTTGTCATATGATTGACTTCGAGTTTCTATATTAATAGTTTTCGATGACATCATTCGAACTTCCTCTGTAGAACCAGAATTTCCCTCATTAGACATGTGGTCTACCAGTTGTTGTTGAGAAGAAAAAGGATCTATAAGAACTGTGGGTGCGGGGTTACTCTTTAAAAACTTATTAATTTCATCACATCGGGGACACTCCTTCGTGAAATGATCGTCACCACACAATAGGCAGGGGTATTTAGCTTTTCATTTTCCTTTATTGTCATTCTCTCAGATCGTAGATTTGGGATTTTCCTGTTGATTTTTGGGTTTTTTTGTTTTTACCTTTTCCTTTCTTCTTACTACCAAATTATTGCATACTTTGAATAGAATTCACCTAGGTGGAAATCGTAAGATTGGAAGGAACAGTAGTGGAAGGAATAGGTTCTTTGGTATCTTTTACTACTAACGAAGCCTAGATTGAACCGATAACCCCATCAACAAGACTTTCTGTAGGTGTCTTAGCCAAGTTCGTGTTGGGACGAGGAGCTTGGGGAATAAGGTCATACAAAGTTCTAGACTAGGAATATACCAAGTCTAGATACTAAGCATGACTAATGGCCTACTCTTCAATAATATCACCCCCCATATCCACATCTCGAGTAATGGGTGGCAACAAATACTTTGTAAACCAATCAGCTAAGAGTTGGTCCAGGATAGGAGCTTTAATGAGCCTTCTCCGCCTTCTCTACTCATGAATATGATATGAAATATGTGTGGAGGTATTTTGACATAGAGAGGTAAAAAGGTCTATACCCATTTTGTAGTGAATGGGTAGTTGAAAGTGTGTGAGGAAGACAGTTTCCAAATCACTAAAATCCTCAAACGAGTGTCGTGGAAGTTCAATATACCACTTCACGGCCATACCAGTCAAAGTGCGCTGGAAGAGTCTCAATCGAATAGAATCATCCATCAAGGAATTTGACGAACACCATAGATGGAAATTCATAATGTGATTTTTGGGATCATCTCCCTGCTTTCCATTGAATTTTAGAATATCCGATGGTAACTTGACTGGAATGGGGAGCCACGTAGGATTGTGTTGAATGGGGTCATTGATCAACTTGGACAAATCGGGAAAGTCCAAAGTTGCTAGGAAAGGTAACTGACGATTTAGTTCAACATACTGGTAATATTGATAAGGCATGTAACCACTAGTAGGACCGTAATTGGATTGATACATAGGTTGTTGAAAAGGATAATGAGACGATGAACCTCCGGAAGATGGACCTCTGGGGTTAGGGCTGCCATAACCACCAGGGCCATTAGGAGGATTAGGAGGAGGACTGCCAGGACCTCCATGACCACCAAGACCATCGAGAACACCAAGGGGAGGACCACCAGGAGCTCTGAGACCACCAGGAGGAGGACCACCAAGAGGAGAACCACCGAGACCTCCAGGACCACAAGGAGGAGGACCTCCGAAACCTCTGGTACCACCATGAGGAGGACCACTAGGACCTCTGGGACCACCCGGAGGAGGGCCACCAGGCCCCCTAAGGGGAGGTCCTCCATAAGGTGGCCCTCTAGGACCTACAAGACCACCAGGACCTGTAGGGGGAGGAACTCCATAAGGTGGCCCTCCAGCACCTCCAGCCATATGAATAGGTATTTTTCCCAATGCTGGAATGTAGGACTAGTTGGGTTTCCCCCATGGAGTGAAGTTATTTCCAAGATATGGAATTCCATTGTATGACATGCCTATAGGGGTAGGTTGGTAATTCACATTTCCTACAGGTACTTGATTTGCTGGGTGACCATGCCCCCAGGAAGTTTGATTAACAATAGGTTGTGCCCCTAAGGGTTTACCTAAACTCAATGGAGGGTTAACTATATTCATAGGAGGAATGTAAAGTATGGATGTGATTGCATTAGAGACATGTCTATTATGAGTAAAAAATCCACCAGAAGGTAACATACATCATATCAGGGGTTTCCCTTTGAAACTATAATGTATTGATACAACGGGAGTTGAAATTTTCCCCCCTGCCCTAGAAGACCTAGGAGGAATAGAAACATACCTAAAATCTACAACCATAGGGTCAGAAGTTTGACCTAGGTGATGTGAAGTCTCAACAGGATCGATAGGTTTCATAGAATCAATCAGTGAATGATATCCAGCTAGCCAAGGATCCGTATTACGGGGGAGAAGAGTCGACATAGGTTCTTTATGAGGGATTGGGGTTGCTAAGATAGTATCTAGTCTTTGCATTCTCTCCTGAAAATATTGTGCATGGTGAATAGCTGATTGAATTTTTCTATATTCCTCTTCACTTGGTGAAGAATGTTCAGGAGAGGGCCTATGTACTCCAAATGAAGCAATGGCATGTCCCATAGAAGTTCCCCAAAACGGAGCATCTGTACCATAATCTAGGTGAACAAGACTATCAACACGACCTTCCATAGGACCATGGAAAGAAGTGTCACCCACAGGAGGTTGTTGGACCAAGGGAGTAACGTAATAAGCAAATTGGTCACTGCTTTCTACAACTAGGTTCTCTTCCACTTAGGAAGTAGTTTTAGATCCTTGGTTAGTAGATTCCATTGGACCTTCTCCTGTAACAGGAGGAAAGCTGGGTGGTAAGCCCTGTGTTCTTCTGGACCGTCTCAAATGAAACTTAGCCAGATTGCACAGTCACTAATCTAACCTAGGGTTTGAAAGGTAAGAAAAAACACACCAAAAAAAAATTTCTCCTACGCAAGCTATAGGCTAACAAGCAAATTCAAATGACAGGATGAGCTCAAATGGTCGGTCTCTCACCAGGATTGTCAAGTAGGTGCAATTCACGATATACCACAAGGGTACGTGCGTAGTAATCTCCCAAAATGTTTTTTTCGGTGTATTTCTCCACACAAGATGACCAAAGGGATTTTATCAGATAGATAAGGTATCCTAGTAGGGTCTCCCAGTATACTCAAGGTACATGGGAGCTCAAATCGGTAGTAGTGATGTCTAATGCACAATCGTTCACAAGGGGCCTTCCGATATACAATTGAGTATGTGAAGTACATTTCTATATACCTCAAGGGTACATGAAAGGCTGTTCGATATACTGCCGGTACATGGAAGAACCATGCGACTCCCAGGTTGTAGTGTGGACAAATAACATCAGCTCCTAGATTTAATGACACCCGAACACATCTCTAACTTGTCACTCAAATTTCTCTACAAATTTTAAGCCTATAAATACCGTTAATTTTAAAGTGGACGGTTAGGTGAATGCATGAGGTTTTGACAGAAAAGTAAAACCATGCAAATATGAAAATGCAAGTCCATTCACTTTACCATTCAGTATGCCTAATTACGGGAAGGAGAGAGAGTGTTTTCTTTTTCAATTTTTGCTTTAAAACCAAAGAATTCCCCAAACAACTATACTAGAAAGTTCTTTTTTCAAGCATACAACCAAACAAAACTTCTTCAAATAAACTCTTTTTGAAAGCAAATAGGTAGGGTAAGATCTCTTTTCAACGAAGAAGAAAGACAAACAACACTCAAATATGCATATGCAAGCTATTTTTTCGATTTTTCTAAAACATGGAAAGATCTAACTTAAACTATTGATATTTTTTCTTTTTGATAAGATAATGATGCAAAAGAGACAAAAAAACAAAGGAATCCTAAAATCTTGTGAGGCTAATCAGAGACCCAATGACTTGATCCCAATAAAACAATAACCTAGCCTCAACAAATTTTCTTTTTAGAGCGAAAATAAGTCTTTCTCACACTTAACGAAAAATAGAAACAAGCAAACTAATATAAGGGATTCTTTTTTTTAGTACTAGTCTATAACAGGAAGAGATCTAATTTGAACTAAATCTTCCAAAAACTCCTTTCAGGACAAACTTACAAGCAGTAATGAATGTTGAATCTAACCTAGTTTTTTGTTTTTTTATTTTGACAAACAAGCAATTTCCACATAAATATTTTATATTTCAATCACTCAGGAAACTTCAAACAAGTATGGACAAAACTAACTGAACACACAAAAATTCAAAAATCACAAATCTTTTGCAAAAATTTGAAAAAATCAAGGTCTGGGATAGGCCCACCTGGAACTGCACCGAAGGAATTGCTAACAGAGCGGTTTTGAAGCAGAACTGCTTCTTGTTCACTGAACTCAGGCAGTGGCACCGCCTATTGCTAACAAGACTCAGGAGGTGACATTGCTTATTGCCTAAGGCAAATGTGCAGTTGCTTGTAACAATCCAGAAAACATGGAGAGCAAAAAATTAAAGTTAGAAATTGCAAAAACTCTACAGAAAATGATGAATCAACAACAATATGGAGAATATAAAGTCAAGGCGACTCAGATCCAAAGAGATCTAAATATTTCAAACCAAAATTTCACTAGGTCAGATGTAGATATGCCTGCAAAGATGGGAGCTGGAGCTTGGATTCAGACAAAAGTAGTTCAGAAACCGAGGAAGATCAAAACAGATAAGTTATTCCCCAGTGGAGTCGCCAAATTTGTTATCATGAATATAACACCTTCTATAGACAGAAGTTGTTCCTCTAGTCTGAATGGTTTAGATCCAGAACAAATGAGTAACCACTAGGTTGAATATTTTCCATGGAATCTATGAATGCCTGGAATAAAACTCTGATGAAAGACCTGTAGACTTGCATAAGCACATCAAACATATTGTTAGCACCGAGATTTTGGGCCCCCAATGTCGAGCGAGGGGAGGCCTCTCACAGGAAATAGTAGAACCACTTTAGGCTACACCTCCGGCCCTGTGCAGTCAGAGAGGTATCTCTCGTTCATCACCAAAGAAGCTCCACATAAGGTTGTTAGTCTTGTGTGTCACCAAAGTCTACTCTGCAAAGGATTTTCAATCGGCATAATTAGGGGGCTAGGATCCTAAATGGGGCAAAGTATGTTTAGGAAGGTGCATGGTGGGATTATCGGGGGATAAGGGACCATGGGAAAATGGAGTCGAAACCTACACAAAAATTTATTAAAGATGGAAAGAATGACGAAAGGTAGCAAATGGAGGCAAGATAGCTGCTGATTTCCCAATCAATAGATTTTAGCAGGTGTTTTAGAGGACAAGGAGGGACAGTCCATCACATGGAGCATCGATGAGATGAATTCCATGTAAATTTAGAAGAACCATTGTTAATTCCTGGAACAACAGTTAAATCATAGCAAGTATGAATTCCAAACCACTATACCCTATGTCGCAGTTGTGAAAAGCAATAAACAAAATGGTGTAAAGAAAAGCACTTATTGGGAAAAACAACAACAGAGGAATCTCTGCTGTGAATGACAGTATTCCACTACAATTTATTCATACACAGGTATCAAGCTTTACAAATGGGATCCTCAGCCCAGGATTGTTTCCCAAACCAATTCACTAACTCCTTTCTCCCTCTATCAGGAGCATTTTTAAACAATCCTATTTCTAAGACTACCGAATAAAAAACTGTTACAAGTCGCCATCCGATGTTAATAGTGCAGAGAGTGGACTATCGCCACATTGTGTAGGCTCTGCCTTGTGTGAGAAATAGAGTTCCTAGCTACCTTCCTCCCTTTCGTAGGCTAGCTCATGCAAAATTCACCTCACAGGGATGGCTCCCCTTGAAGTGAACATGCGCCACACCCGTGAACCAGAAAAATTGTGCCACTAGACAAGACCTCCACCTCAGGCATATCCTGAATGGCATCGGAGGAATCGACCAATATGTGATGAGGCAGATTACATGCGTGAATGCCCCCTCCACTGTCATTTCCACACTGGGTGGGAGATCTGCACCTCGGGAGTCTTTCTTAGTCGTTCGATCAAAAGAATATTCCATATCCATTGTCCACGTTCCATTCATCCTGCCGCCAACCTTTCTCTTTTAAACACCATGGGAATTTTGGATCGTGACACGTCCTGAGCCATTGATCGATATCGACCCTCCTGTAGCCGTCGATTAGAGTGGACCCTGCCATTTTTCGCAACGGGCAACTCAAATATTCGTCAGTGCTAGTTCGCCTTGCGAAATGAAGCATAGCCATAGATTTGTCCTCTTCTTCATTGTGGCCATTGATCTTTGTGACCTCTACCCCTTTTTGCGATTTGAGATTGTGGCTTTATCCAAACAAGTATGGAGTGTAAAATTATTATAGGTTGTATATCTGCCCCAGAATTCATCTCAACCGTCGAAAGCCACTGGTCTTTAACACATTTCGCACTCCAGGACAGAAACTTTGATCATGCATGTTTGCTCGCGCGAAGTGGTTTAGAATTGTTGATCTTCCTTCGATCAATCGTAGCCCTTGAATAGGGATCGTGCTTAATGCTACAATACACCTGCCGCTTTCCTCATTGAAGGATGGTCACATGAGATTCAAGGGGCTGGGACCCTTACCGAACCTCTGCCAAGCCCTTGAATCAACTGTTAAAAATAGAGTGTTAACAACTAGCTCCATGAGGGATGCTATCTTCCCAGTGAGGTAGCAAAGAACCCCCATATTCCAAGTGTCGAATACATTAGGCCGCCTTCAATGTTTCTTGGACACCTCCATTCTACTTCATGCTACTGCTCCAACGAATTCGTGCCACTCTTGCAAATCATGTCGGCGACTGTAAACCTGTGCTAGTAACTCAAAATGGAAACAAACTGAAAATAGTACTGAAGGAAATGCTCTATAATATATGAGCTTATTTTATCCTATCTAGTCTACCTAACTTTGTACATAAGTCCAACTAAGTGAAGTCGGACTTCCAGTGAAGCCAATCAAGTAACTTGCCTAATATTCTTGTTCTTGCATGGTGCTTGATGGATAAAAATGAAACAGTTAATGGGAGAAGGGAATGATAAATAAATTGATGTTTAAGGTAGAGACATGACCAATCATTTCCTTCACCCAGAACCTCAATGTATTTGGCCACGGGGTCATAGAATTCATGGCAACCTCTAGCATGTTCTGTCACCTGCTCATGGGAAAGCTATCTAGAGCTTCCCGCTTCTAGGGAGTCGTCAGGCTGACACTTGGAAGACTGCAGACAAGGACCCTCAGAATATTTCTCTAACAAAATATCCCTCTCTTTGTCCTAAATTTCTATAGCGAAGGTTTGATGTGCTTCGAGAGGGAGGTCCTTAGCTTCTCCGTTGTAACTGAGTAGGCATACTTCTTTAGGGTGAGGCAGCATTCCTGAAAATGAAGTATCAGAAAAAGTGTTTATCTGTAAGCTGCTGCATCTGCCTCCATTTTTGTACAAGTTTTCTTCCTGCACCACCCCTGTTTCTTTCTGATTTTGCTTGGAGGCCTTGATTATATACCTTATTAATTCAAAATAGGCATAGCATAAGGGTAAGCTATCACCTCCAGTGCCCTCATCATCTTTTCTCACTTTGACCTCCTGATTTTGCATTGCACTTTGACTTCTTTCATCAGAAGGTGTCATTTCAACAACCAACTTGTTCTGCAGGTACTCTTCTTCATATTCATGATACACAGGCACACCAAGCTCCTTCTCAAAATCGTCTTTACTTGACCAGGAGTGGGGCAGGTTGCTATCTTCAGAGAATAGTCCTACAGAACCATTTATTTCAGCCTCAGACCGGTCATCTTTCTGTATATCATGAGAGGTCTTTGATGGGATGTAGGCTTCCTTATTTTGCTTGTAGGGCCAAACCAATTTGTATGCTTTCGTTATTTCACCACCATTGTCCTAATCTGATAACTTCCTAAACATCTTAAGGTTTTCCTCAACCTCCAAGAAATCAGTGAGCATCTGCTGCAGTGTGGTCGATTTTCTCTCCAAAAGAACCAAGGACAGGTCAGGATGAAAGGCGGCTGCATAATAGATCTAGAAGTGTTCTTAAGAGGTTGAACTCCCTTAGGCATGTTATAATAAAAGCTTGCAAATATTTTGTTAAAAATGGATATGGCCTCACCTTCATGCCTCCTCAAAGAATAAAACTCTGAAATTATCTGCTCCAATGGCTGGCTCCTTCCCCAAAACCTCAAGAATGTGCAAGAAAGATATTCCCAAGTGTTGATGGACTTAGGCTGCAATTGTTTAAACCAGACTTTGGCATCTCCTTGCAAGGATAGAGTGAACATCTACATGTAGACATCATCGTGTTCTATCTCGAATATATCAGAGAAATGCTCAAAGGCTTGTACATGTTTCTCAGCAGTCAAGTTTTCAGATTCTCCGTCGAACTTGGGGAGGTACTTGTAATATTTTGCGGGAAAATCGTGGAGAACAAGAGGTAATTGCAGTGGCTTATATCGTCTTAGAGAAGTGGGGGAGACAAGGTTAAGTACAATAGCCAAACTATTGCCTGAGGTTTCATGAATTTCATAAGGGTGTCCTCTGATATCGAGAGCCCCCGGATGGAAATCTAAGGCGAAATCAGATGTACAAGATGACGCAATGCTTTTGGTTCATAAAGAAGGATATACAGGAATATCTCCATGGCTCTACTCAGGATGAGCTAGGATAGAGAAAGTTGTTTTGATGAATTTTAGAAAAGACAAGAGAAAACTTACAAGGTAGGATAAGGCATCCTAGAAGAAACACAGTCTTGAGTGCCTGGACCTCCCACCGTGCATTTTTGAGCTTTATGAGGGGTCCATTTTCTAGGTGGGATCGGCCAGCCTTCCTTAGTCATTAGATTTTCTGGATCGCATCACCAGTGAAGTCACTGAAGTCTGAATCCTTCAAGAGTGGAGTCTCAATCCTTCAAGAGTGGAGTCTCCAGGTGAAAAGTGCTCAATCTTCTTGGTGTCTGACCGATTGTTCACCATCAACCGTCAGATCTAAATCTTTGTCGTTCTTCCCTGGGATGATCTTCGAGTTCGTTCCCTGGCAATGGTGCCAGTTTGTTAGCACCAGGATTTTGGGCCCCCAAGGTCGAGCGAGGGGAGGCCGCTCCTAGGAAACAACAGAACCACTTTAGGCTGTGCCTCTGGCCCTGCGCAGTCAGAGAGGGATCTCTCGTTCGTCATCGGAGAAGCTCCACATAAGGTTGTCAGTCTTGTGTGTCACTAGAGTATACTCCGCAAAGGATGTTCAATCAGCATAATCAAGGGTCTAGGATCCTGAATGGGGCAAAGTATATTGAGGAAGGTGCATGGTGGGATTATCGGGGGATAAGGGATCATGGGAAAATGGAGTCAAAACCTGCACAAGAAATGATTACATATGGAAAGAATGATGAAAAGTAGCAAATGGAGGCAATATAGCTACTGATTTCCCAATCAGGAGATTTTAGCGGGCGTTTTAGAGGACAAGGAGGGACAGTCCATTACATGGAGCATCGTCAAGATGAATTCCATGTAACTTTAGAAGAACCATTGTTAATGCCTGGAACAATAGTCGAAGCATAGCAAGTATGAATTCTGAACCATATACCCTATGTCGCAGTCATGAAAAGCAATAAACAAAATGGAGTGGAAACAAGAAAACACAATTTACATGTAAAAGGAAAGCACTTATTGAGAAAAACAACAACACATAAATCTCTGTTGTGAATGACAGTCTTCCACTACAATTTATTCATACATGAGTATCAAGCGTTACAAATGGGAGCCTCAGGCCGGGATTGTTTCCCAATCCAATTCACTAACTCCTTTCTCCCTCTATCAAGAGCGTTTTTATACAATCCTATTGCTAAGACGACTGAATCAAAAATTGTTACAAGTCAACATCCGGCGTTAATAGTGCAGAGAGTGGACTATCGCCACATTGTGTAGGCTCTACCTCATGTGAACACCGGATTTGTAGGCTACCTTCCTCCCTTCCATAGTCCAGCTCATGCAAAATCCACCTAATAGGGACGGATCCCCTTGAAGTGAACACACACCACACCTGCAAACCGGAAAAACTATGCCACTGGAAAACACCTCCACCTCAGGCATATCCTGAATCAGCCAATCTACGATGAGGCAAATTACACACGTGAATGCCCCCTCTACTGTAATTTCCACACTAGGTGGGAGATATGCACCTCGGGAGTCTTTCTTAGCCGTCAGATCAAAAGAATCTTCCATATCCATCGTCCATGTTTCGTTCATCCTGCCACCAACATTTCTCTTTTAAACACAGTGGGCAGTTTGGATCATGACATGTCCTCAGTCTTCGATTGAGATTGACCCTCCTACAGTCGTCTATTAGAGTGGGCCCTACCATTTTTCACAACGGGGAACTCAAATATTCATCCATGCTAGTTCACCTTCCAAAATGAACCATAGCCGTAGATTTGTCCTCTTCTTCATCGCGATCGTTGATCTTTGCGACCTCTACCCCTTTTCATGATTTGAGATTGTAGCTTCATTCGCACAAGTATGGAGTGCAAAATTATTGTAGGCCATAGATCTTCCCCATACTTCATCTCAACCATCGAAAGCCGCTAGTCTTTAACATGTTTCACACTCCGGGATAGAAACTTTGATCGCGCATGTTTGCTCATGCGAAGTGGTTCAAAACCATTGACCCTCCTTCGATCAATCGCATCCCTTGAATAGGGATCGTTCCCAATGCTACAATACACCTACCTCTTTCCTCGTTGAAGGATGGTAACATGAGATTCGAGGGGTTGGGACCCTTACCGAACCTCTGTCAAGCCTTGGAATCAACTGTTAAAAATGGAGTGTTAACACATACAACAACATCAAAGATACAAGAAAACTATCCATAGATTCATATCAGTGACTAAGGAATCCAATAATATATATGTGATATTTAGACACAACAGATATATGAGAAGGAAATCAACTTTGCATTAATAGATGAATGAGAGAGATTACAACCATTTTTCCTTAGTGTCGATGTACTCCTTCACAAGACTAGCACCTCATCCTCGATAGCTCCAACTTGCTCCTCTATGCTCTCTAATGGATTAGGCCAGGATGTTAATTCAACAACATAACTTTACTTCTTTTTTCTCCCTCTCAACCATGGAGTATGAGCTTGTATTTATAGGGCTCAAAGGGATAGTAATGGTTGACAAATTGGTGGGTGAGGTGGCCATGAGATCCTCAAAGGAGGGATCTCAAGATTAACTGACCCAGGTGAGTAGGGATAAGGCTAGACATGAGGCTTTTGTTCTAGAAGCTTTGTGAAACCTCCTTTTTTTTCACTCTTTACCAAGGGCACCGCTTATATGCCTTTATGACAGAGTTGTGAAGGGTGAGAACCACGCAAACAACAAAGGTTAAAGGCGGTGGCACCGCCTGGTTTCCACATAACTTGGGCAGTGCTGCATAAGTTACTGCTTATCTACTTGAGGGTAAGAGTAGTGCTGAAGTTTTGTATGTTAAGACCAACACCTAGAACATGTTTTACTTCAAGTTTTGGATTTGAGGGAAAATATCTGTGTTAGGGATCCTATCACATGCTAGTGACAAATTTTGAGTGTAACACACTAAATGGGCAGTTCCTAAAAATGTAACATACATAAGATCATTCACGGGGATTACCCGTTATTATCGAAATTTCATAGAAGCATTTTCAAATATAGCCTAACCCATAAATTCAATGCAGAATAAAGGTAAAAAGTTTGAGTGGACTAAAAAGTGTATGGAAAGTTTTAATAAATTAAAACATTTGTTAACTACCGCCCCTATCCTAAAAATTGCTGATCCTTTTAAGGATTTCATCATATGTACCGACGCTTGTAAGGAAGGATTGGGAGGGGTGTTAATACAATAAAATTACGTCGTGGATTATGAATCTAGAAAACTAAAAGAGCATGAAAATAATTACGCTACACACGACATAGAACTTGTTGCAATTATACATGATTTAAAGATGTGGCGACGCTAACTCATCAGAAGAAAATTTCTATTAATGTCAGATAACATAAGTTTAAAATATTTATCTGGCCAACAAAATCTAAATGCTAGACAGGCTAGGTGGTTGCCTTTATTAAGTGA
The DNA here is from genome assembly GCA_001517045.1 of Pseudotsuga menziesii. Classification (NCBI taxonomy): domain Eukaryota; kingdom Viridiplantae; phylum Streptophyta; class Pinopsida; order Pinales; family Pinaceae; genus Pseudotsuga; species Pseudotsuga menziesii. The sequence continues at coordinate 439,414 of LPNX010196146.1, forward strand.
ATATGGCTTCAAAATAAAACACATAAAGGGAAAAGAAAAAAAGGTTGCAGACACTTTGAGTCGTCACACAAACTTACTTTTTGCAAGCAAAAGTTACAAATCAGCTCTTAAATGCAACAAATACTAATAAAGAATACCAAAATTTAAAATAAAAGACTATTGAAAATGAAAACAAAAATAGATAAAAACAGACTTTAGCTTAAATAGAAGAGGATTACTACTGCATAAAAATAGGATGTACATACCAAAAACAATGGAAATCAAATTAACAATCATGAATGAGTTACATAAATGACCTTATTCAGGACATCATGGATACCAAAATATGATCACCATGATCAGAAAGGACTTATTTTGTCCTAACATGAAGAAATAGGTAGAAGCGTACTTAGATAATTGCATTGAACACCAACAAGTAAAGACAAAACACCAACATCATGTAGGGTTATTGCAACTGATAGCCATTCCATAATGGAAGTGGGAAATAATTAGCGTGGATTTTATAACAAGTCTACCTAAAAATTTCAGGCAACATGACTCAATTATGGTCATAGTCAATAAGTTAAGTAAAGAGCTCATTTTATTCATGTAAAATCTACTTATAAGGTTGTTAATATTGCATATATTTTTATGAAAGATATTTCTAGGTTAAATGGCTTACCAAAGGTAATAATTTGAGATAGAGATGTAAAATTTACAGGAAATTTATGGCAGGCTCTGTTTAAAGGGTTAGGCACTCAGTTGAACTTCAATACTGTGTATCAGCTGGAAACGGATGGACATACTGAAAGATTAATCCAAGTGCTATAAGACATGCTAAGAATGTATGTAATGGAAAAAGTAGGTAAATGAGAAGACTACTTGCCCTTATTTGTATTTTCTTACAATAATAATTTTCAAGTATCAACAGGTGTGAGTCCTTTTGAAATCCTGTATGGACGCAAATGTAATACTCCAATTTCTTGGAGAAGTCCAGTTGATAGGTTAATGTTGGGACCTGAATTGTTAATGTATATGGAACTAACCGTGAAATAGGTGCAACAAAACTTGAAGTCTTCCCAAGACATGCACAAAATTTATGCTGACCTAAAAAGAACAAATAGAGAGTTCAAGGTAGGTGAGCACGTGTACATAAAGGTAAAGCCCAAGAAAATCTCTTTGATATTGGGAACGTATTCAAAGTTGGAACCCAGGTATTGCTAGCCATTTGAAATTTTTCCTAAAGTAGGGTCGGTTGCATATGAGTTAGCCCTACCACATACTACTAAAGCACATAATTTTCTTCATGTTTCCATTTTGGAAAAATATATTCATGAATCTACTCATGTAATTGATTGGAATGTTATACAAGTGGAACTCAAAGAAGAGTTTTAGGTGGGACCGGAGTGTATTCTCGATAGGAGAGAAATTTTACTCTAGAACTATACCATCAGACAAGTGAAGGTGCAATGGAAGCACCTTAGTCCAGAAGAATCTACTTTGGAATTGGATAGTGTTATGCGGGAGGCATATCCACTCCCATTCCAAGATGAATATATGAAAGAATAAATTAGAAATTTAATAATATAGAGGACGGTGTTATCCTCTAAGAGGATGTGTATGTAATACACCAAAAATTAATAATTTATTATTAATTTCTTCTAATATATTTTATTTTATTATTTTAAATATTTTTGACAGAAATTAAAAAATCAAACAAATATAATGAATTAGTCTTTTATTAATAAAAGATACTGAAGGGGACATAAATGAAATAGCTGTTTAAGAGTGTTTTATGACCCAAAAGAGGAAAATACAAGTGGATGTAGCTGCTGAGTGAGAACCCAAGGTGCAAGAGGCATCTTCCCCAAAACCGGGTCACAACTCTTTGTTTAGTGCTAAAGAGAAGGAGTCTCATAAATGACCAAGTCCTAAGCAAAATACTATATAATAGTATGTCCATTAGCAAGCAGGAGGATAGCATTGGACGAGGATTGAATCTGATAATGCAAGAGATGGCGCATTAAAAGTATTTTTCTCTTGTGGTTCAACGAACATGCTCAATGGTTCTAGAGCAAGTGATTTGGTTACTCTAGGAGTTAGATGGGAGGAACGAATATTCCATTTCTGTTTTCCCAACAGTGGTTCTAGGTTCTTTTCCCGTGGCTTATTTGTTATAACTAGTTACAGTGGGATTTCGATTCTTAACTTGGAATCACAACTAATTCTTTTAGCATAAATTTATTATGCATCTAAATTAAATGATGAACCATTATGTATCATATTTAAGTACGTATCCATTATGCACCTAAATAGAATATGGTTCATTTACGCATAAGTTCACTAATAATTCTTATTATGTTTTCAAACTAGATCTTCTTTCTTGTTAGTACTTTCAAGACTATAAAATCTAGATTTAATTATTTATGTATCTCGGATCAGGTTAAGATTCAAGATCCTTCTTCCAAAATTATAACATGCTAAAAATAATCCATTTCATAAATCCCATTACGGATTGGGATTGAAGGATTTATCAATAGGAAATATGTATAGAATTACAAAGTATATTATTATGCAGTTCATTATAATCGGAAAGTACTTAGCTATTCACATAGTGATTCATAAGTTATCAGTTATCTAACTAACTTACCGTCCTCGACTAAATCGAAGGTATCTTTCCATAGATTGGATTTTTTAAACATCTAATTCCTCTTCTAGTTACAACAGGGAGTTATTTTCCCTACTTTTTAGAAAAAAATTGAATCTACATGATACACATACCCTTAGGAAAACTACAATCAAATTCATAGTTATTTATCACTAAATCTTCCCAGATCTGGTTCAAAGATCATGTTTGGACAACCTAAACGTACATGTATTAAATCCAAGGTAAACATTATAATATATGCTATAGTTTTCTAATTAAAAAGCCTAGATATCCTCTTAAACAACGAATCTTTCCAAAACCAATGCACAAAAATAAGTCCATCTGTTACACATAAATATTGTCACTATCATGTGTTGGGGCCTAAAACATCAGATATTTCCCTAAATTCCCAAACTATGAAGTTGGATATTGGCCTCGACTCTTATTTTGCATGTTTGAGTTCACCACATCCTTTTTGTTTGATACAAAAATCATTACCTTCTTCAGTAACTCCCATTATCTCTTGACAATAAGCGGTGCCACTGCCTACGCCCTTTTATCAAAGAGCGGTTCCACCTTGGTAACTCTCTATCTACATAGAGGAAAAGCGGTGCTCGGGTTAAAAAGAGAAAAAGTGAAGATTCACGAAGCTTCTTGAAGGAAGACTTAGTGGCACCCTTATCCCTACTCCTATGGACCACCTGGACTCGAGATCCCCCCAAGTAGGATATCCCTTCCACCTCATCCACCATTTTCTCGACCATCCCTATCCTCCCAAGGCCTATAAAACTTGGCTCATTCCTCATGTTTGGGAGAGAGAAAAGTTATGTCTGTACTAAGGTTCTGGCCAAATCTAGGGTGAGCATAGAAGGAGTAAGTTGGAGCTTTTGAGGACAAGGCATGGCATGTGAAGGAGCATCACAACACCAAGGAAATGGTTGTAAGCTTTGTTCTTCATTTTTAATGCAAATTTGGTTCCTTTACCGTAAAATGTATTATGTTGCAATCATTCATTTTATTATTGGATTCCTTAGTCACTAATACAGAATTGTAGACTCTGTTCTAGTACTTTTGATCTTGCTTGTTTATTTGATGTGTTTGTGCAAGTAAATTCATGGAAATGCATCGCCATAGGAGACAACTAAATCACACTATAGAATAACCAAAGGATTCATTCCAGATATCTACAAGCTCTAGGGGAAGTCTTCCATCCTTGTTATCACTCATTTGTTCTAGATCTGAACCATTCAGACCTAGAGAAACAACTCTTGTCAGGTAGAGGTGCGATATTTCTTGCAACAAATCTGGTGACCATACTAGGGAAGAGCATTCAACACATGTGATCTTCCTTGGTTTTCAAACTCTTGTTTGAAATCCAAAATCCAACATTTTAGTGATAAGATCTACCATATTTTCTAGTGAGATTTTGGTTTGGTATAACCATATCTGTTCAAATCTGAGACACATATGCTCTTTGTACTTAATTTTCCTGTTAATTTCATGATTTGATGCCAGTATTTCAGCACTTAATTTTCTCTGGTTTTACCACTTTTTGTTTTGAAATCTACAAGAGTCAACTGATCCTTGAACACACTCAGTAGAGCCTCAGCCTAGTTTTAGACTGTGGGCGCCATATCCTCCAAGGCATAAAACATATGGGCTCAGCAATCCTAGTGAGGCCCTTGGCTCCCTATGACCCTCTACATCGTAAAAATCACCATCCAGAGAGGAAAATCCATCACCTCCTTGATGGGAATCTTTTTCCTAGACATATGAGTGCCTGGAAAACAGTGGAAATATATCAGTTCTTGTGTCATGACGTCTCCTCCCCAAGGACCCGTCAGTGAGATGATCCCACCTCCCTTGGATAGTCCCATAAGGAAGTAGATATCCTCTATATCCATTGTAAGGATGTGAGCACCCACCTCAAAGTATTGTTGCTCAGGATTCCACGTCCTCAAAATGTACTCTAACAGTCTCACTTGACACTTCATACTTGAGACATGGAAAAACTTTAGGATCCCACAACCCCATAATGCAGCTATAGAAGCGACATCTACCTCAGCTCTACCATCATCATCCTCGTGTTGTCTTTATTTCCACACCACCATTTTGACTAAGATGACCTGCCAAAAACCAAAATTGGAGTATTAAAACACATAATCAACATTTAAAAATACTTCAATATCCCTAATTTGGACTCACCATTCATCTCTTGGGCGCACTTTGCGGCACCGCTTCTATCTCATTGACACAGATCAGTGCCACTGCCTATTTAGGCATAATAGTATGGTTTTCCATGGGCACCACCTTTCCCACAAAGGGAAAATGTGTTACCCAGGATACGATTTTTACCCTTGGGTAAAAAACCCCCAAAACTCCATGAAATGTGCTTGGAAAGAAAAAAATCGACCATGAACATGTTGAGGATAGTTGTAGCTCTTACCTGGAATAGATGGATCGAACATTGGACGGGTAACAACTACAGAATCTTTGCCAAAAATCTGCACACAATTTCTCCAAATAGCTCTCAAAACCTGGTAAATAGTAAGATGAAATGTTTTTACTATTCCTTTGGCTTTTATATGATATATTTAAGGGTTTTATGGCATTATTCTAATATTTTTAATTATTTTATTAAAAATGCCATTTTCTATAGTCATGAAAAGTCAGTTTTAATATTTTTGGAAAGCTAATAGTCTTTCAAAAGTTTTTTGCAGGGATGAAAATAAAAAGTATTGACTATGGGTAAGTTTGTTTTTGACTTTTTCATACTTCCATAAAATGGAAAAATTTTCCAAGCTCTAATTTTGACATTTTGGTCGTGCTCTTAAAACCTAGTACCAAAGTTTCGAGTCATTTTCGCTTCTTTTAAAGCTCATTAAACTCTCTCATCATGAAAACAAACCCTAATGGAGTCTTCTTTAAACTCTTTTAGGACTCCTTAAATGTGAAAATATTGTCGAGTGAACTTGTCTTCTTCACGCTCATAAAAGTACTTGAAGAGTTATATTTCTGATGGTATTTTACCCCTTTCTCGGTTTGGATTGACTAGTTACAAAAAAGGAGCGCTCCAGCCAATCATGAACAAAAGAGTTCTCTCGGGTATGATTTTATACTTTTTCAGGCACTAGAGACTAAATTCTATGAAAAAGGATCGTTTCGAGTCTTCTTCCATTTTCGTTCAGACTCTCTAAACGTGAATGATACGAAGTTAACTTTCAATGGACTCGTTAAACTAAACACTAAGAGACCCTCTTTTGGGACCGAACCCCTCCTTTCTTAGGTTCATGAAACATATGAGAATGGAATTATCTCAGGATAATCTACAACGAGTGTTTGTTACCCTCTCTGGACTCGTAAAAATGAAAAAGAGGCATTCATCAATCATGATGGTGAAATTAAGGGAAGGGAACTATTTCATTTTGAAAATCAATGGCAGTTAGTAGTCATCTTTGAACATGGCACTTGTCTTCATTTCATTCATTCAATTGGGTATTCATCTTTCTTCCAAGTCAATCCACTTTCATGAGTCATGTAACTCCTTTGATTTTTTCAAAGAATGCAATGTTCACCGTCTTATTATGTCTTGGTATCCTCCTAGTCTAGTCAATGCTTCCAAGTCTTCGGTTGTGTCGCTCGATGTTTAAAGGGAAGTCAAATTGAGAGTTTACCTCTGCAGTCAAAACTACCTTTGTTTCAATACCTTTTGAGTCAGTCTTATGGTTACATCATACTCAAAATTTCATAACTTTGCTCCAAGTTTCATGTCTTCGATGTGGGATTCATCATGGCCCTCCTTCGACGAGACTATTCCTGTCAACATTAGATCATCATCTAGGAATTAGTCTTAGAAACAAGAATATAGTACCTTGAGATCTGTATGCATCAATGACATATTCTCTCGCTCTTGACATAGGTTCACATCATTTACCTTTGATCGAAAGATTCAACTGAGTGTTCAACATGAAATCATCTATTCACACTTGGGAGATTGTGCTAAGGTACCTTGGGAATCATTGACATCAATGACGATTTTCCTCGCACTTGTCAATGATTCTCATCATTCACTGCTAATCAAGTGGTTTCTACCATGTTTGACATCAAAACATTGTAATCACATGGATAGAATTGTACTTTGTATTAGATGAGATGACGACCTTGGGTATTTTTTAAGTGTTCATTGCTTTCCCCGGGTTGCAATGGATTATTTTGTATAAGTCCTAGAATGGAACCACATTTGTATGGTCATGGATGTGCTCAAATTTACATCCATTTGACATAGATATACATTATATGTCTAGTATCTATGCCCAAGTTTGAGTCTTCTTCACATGGATCTACAACGTATTCTAGTAACCATGTTTATTCGTCTCTCTCATGGATCTTCCTTGTATTGGTCTGTAGCCATGATGAGGAGACATTTGGATATGAGTCAAAAGTATTGATGTATTGCATAAGCCTGGTTGGTGATGAGTCTCCAATCAAGCGATTTCTTGCCTTGAAGTGATAAATTTCTCTTTCAAATCTCTCTCCTATCGTATCCCTCTAGCCTCATGCTTTAGGGGGGATTCTGTTACACATAAATATCGTCACCATCATGTGTTGGGGCCTAAAACATTAGACATTGCCCTCAATTCCCAAAATGTGAAGTTGGACATTGGCCGAGACTCTTATTTTCCATGTTTGAGTCCACCACCACCTTTTCCTTCAATGCAAAAAGTGTTACCTTCTTCAGTAACGCCCATTGTCTCTTGACAATAAGATGTTTGATCGCCTATGCCCTTTTATCAAAGAGTGGTTCCACCTTGGTAACTCTCTGTCTACATAGAGGAAAAGCGGTGCTCAAGTTAAAAAGAGAAAAAGAGAAGATTCAAGAAGCTTCTCAAAGGAAGACTTCATAGCTCCCTCATAACTACTCTCGTGGACCATCTGGACTCAAGATCCCACCAAGTAGTATCTCCCTTCCAACTCATCCACCATTTTCTCAACCATCCCTATCCTCCCAAGGCCTATAAAACCTGGCTCATTCCCCATGGTTGGGAGAGAGAAAACTTATGTTGTTGCACTGATATTTTGGCCAAATATAGGGTGAGCATAGAAGGAGAAAGTTGGAGCTTTTGAGGACAAGGCATGGCATGTGAAGGAGCATCACAACACTAAAGAAATGGTTGTAAGATTTCTTCTTCATTTTTAATGCAAAGTTGGTTCCTGTCCCGTAAAATGTATTATGTTGCAATCATTCATTTTACTATTGGATTCCTTAGTCACTAATATAGAACTATATACTATGTTCTGGTACTTTTGATCTTGCTTGTTTGTTTGATGTGTTTGTGTAGGTATATCTGTGGAAATGCATCACCATAGGAGACAACTACACCATACTATAGAATAGCAAAAGGATTCATTCCAGATATCTACAAGCTCTAGGGGAAGTCTTCCATCCTTGTTATCACTCATTTGTTCTAGATCTAAACCATTCAAACCTATAGAAACATGTCTTGTCAGCAAGAGGTGTGATATTTCTAGCAAACAATATGGACACCATACTGGGGAAGAGCATTCAACACAGCTGATCTTCCTAGGTTTTCAAACTCATGTCTGAAATCCAAACTCCAACCTTTTAGTGATCAGATCTACTAGCTTTTCTAGTGAGATTTCAGTTCGGTATAACCAGATCTATTTAGATATGAGACACATCTTCTTTATTTACTTAATTTTCCTGTTAATTTCATGATTTGATGCCAGTATTTCAGCACATAATTTTCTCTATTTTTTGCCACTTTTTTGTTTTGACATCTACAGGAGTCATCACGCATTTAGAGAGGACATTAAGCGGTGACACCGCGCTTTCTCAATAGACAATAAGTGGTGCCACCGCTCTGTCATAGTGAATAAAAGGGGGTTTCCAGGTAGTAACACTATGTCACTAGCCTTCTGCAAATGGTTCCAGGTGGGGTTTTCACACCCATGTGATTTCAAAGCTTAGTTAAATTTGTTTTCTGTTCTGTGTGTTTTTTGTGATTCATTTTTGAGATCTAGATTGTTAAATTCAGTCTGAAAGTGGTAGATTCTTATTTTGCTGTGGTTCAAAAAGCTAGGTTACATCCATCTATTTAGCTGCTTGTATGCTTGGTTTTGATTTTCAAAAGGAGTGCTTGGAGGTCAGTATAGTTAGATCTCTTTTTTTTGTCTGATCAAACTGAAAAGGAAGCTTCACTTTCTGGTTTTTTCTTTTTGTTCTTCGTGAGTTTATGAAAGACTGCTTTTTGCTTTTGATTTAAAAGAAAAATTTGTGAGATTTGATCATAATTGTATTTAAAGATGAATCATCAAAGCCCTGATTAGCTTGACAAGATTTTAGATATCCATGTTATTGTTTTCTTTTATATGTTCTTATCTCGTCAAAAATATATCATAGCTATAAGATTAGATCTTTTCGTTTTTGAAGAATGTTAAAAAGTGCTTAGTGTGCCATTTAGTGCTATTGTATTTATTTTTAGGAAAAGAGATCTCGCTTCGTTCTTAATTTCAAAGATCATTTTAGAAGTGTTGTTGCTTGTTTTCATTTTTGAAAATATAGGTTCAAGGTGACTGTTTTGGAATTTTTTGTTTTTGAAAAAGAAATAAAACACTCTCTCCTTCCCATAAGTAGGGCATACTTTGAATGGTAAAGTGAAAAATTTGCATATCATGCTGCATGGTTTTACTTTTCTATCCACACTCCATGCATTCACCTAATTGTTCAAGATAAAATTAACGGTAGCTATAGGTTAAAAAATTTTAGTAACTTGAGTGATAGGATAGAAATGGGTTCCAGCATCTTTAAATATAGGGGTTGTTGTTCAATTGTCTGCACTACATCTCAATAACTGTGTGGTTGTTCCACATACCATCAATATATCGAACGACCTTTCACATACCTGTGAGGTATATATAAAGGTACTTCACGCACTCGATTGTATATCGGAATGACCCTTTTGAATGGTTGTGCATTAGACAACACTAACACGGATTTGAGCTCCCATGTACCTTATGTATATCGGGAGACCCTTCAAGGATTCCCTAAAACATCGAAGAAAAACTTTTTTGGTCGTCTTTTCAGTGCAATACATCGATAACAACACTCGAGGAGACTATGACGCACGTACCGTCCAGATAATCGAGTATTCAGGCAAGGGTACGGTCCCAATCCTCCTTGTTGCACTTTACTGTTGGATGCTTTGGTATATTATGAATTGTAAAGACTTAAATATCCTAGTGAGGAATCGACTTTTATCATCCCCTCTTGTCACCTAAGTTTGCTTGTGACCTTTAGCTTGTGTAGGAGAGGTTTTGTGTGTTTTTTCTAGTTTTCAAACCCTAGGTTAGGCTTTTAGAGACTAGAAATCTAGCTAAGTTTCCTTTGAGATGATAAAGAAGAGTTCAAGGATTGCCACATGACCTTCCCCCTATTGTAGGAGAGTGCCCAATGGAAGCCATAGACCAAGGAGCCGCAGTTGATTCTCATGTGGAAGCGAATCCATCTGTGGAAGTGGGGGAAGAATTCCCTACATATGACAATCCCTTGTTCTAACAACCTCCTATGGCTGATAATGCCTTTCATTTTCCAATGAAAGGTCATGTTGTTTCATCAAATTGGGTTGATCTCCCATCTGATGATATTGAGGGGAAATAATATGGCCCTAATGCTCCTTTTTGTAGAACTTCTATGGATCAAGCAATTTCCAAATTTGGGATTACTAGACAGCCCTTTGTTAATCCTCTGTCGATTGAGGAGATGTATAGAAGGCTCCTATCGAATATGGATTATTTACGTAATTTTCAGGAACACCTTGTGAACATCACTGCTTTGCCTCTTCCTCATCGGGAACTGTATCATCTCTTTTACCCCATATTTTGGAATCAACCCTTCCCGGATACCATCCACTCTCAATGTCTCAAGTTTATCCTAGTTTGACATCATCGAATTGAGGATCAATAATTCGTAATCCATGCTAAACCTCCAACCCTGTTACTACAGTTCAAAATGCAGTGTCCTCTTCTTGTTCTCCTGTATCATCTAGTACTGGGGGGAAACCTCCAGCTCAAGTTGCATCAATAGTTAGTGGAGTCACATCTAGTACAAGATAGACCCCTACTATAGGACAATCAACAATTGTAGTTCCTTCCATGAAAACCAAAGTCGTTACTCCTCCTTCTAGTAGAGGGAAACCCTTAGGGGCACAACCCTTCGTTAATCAACCTTCTCAGGGATACACTCACTCGAGAAATCTACCAAGAAGTAATTTGAACTTTCAACCTACATATACATGAATGTTATATCCCAGTATACATTACCCCAAAAACATGTTTACACCATGGGGGAAACCCAATTTGTTGTATATTCCTATGCCTAGAGGGATACCTATCAATACTACTGAAGGTTATGATAGCCCACCTTTTGGGAGGTCACCTGGGAGAGGCCTACCTAGTGGAGTGCCACCTCACGGAGGGCCACCTAGCAGAGGTCCACCCTATGGAGGACCAAAACCTAGCGGACCACCCTTTGGTGGAACACCTTTTGGGGGACCACCTTCTGGAGTAACACCCTATGGGGGACCACCTTTTGGGGGGGACCACCTTTTGGAGGCCCACCTGGTGTGGGACCACCTATTGGAGGCCCACATGGTGGACCACCACCTAGAGGAAACCCTCATCCTGGAGGCTCGCCTCCATCTAGTGGATCTTCAAGAGGATCGTCTACGAATCCAAATCCCCAACATCCAGTGTATCAATCAACCTATGGTCTTGCTGGTATACAGATGCCATATTAGTATTACCAATATTTATAGCCTAATTGACAACTTCCCTTTTTTGGAAAATTTGGACTTTCCTAATCTGTCCAAGTTGATTAATGAACCCATCTAGCATAACCCTTCATGGCCTGCAATTCAAGTAAAGTTACCATCATATATCCTAAAATTTGATGGGAAGCATGGAGAAGATCCAAAAATTGATGTTATGACTTTCCATCTATGGTGTTCTTCCAACCCATTGATGGATGATTCATTCTATTTAAGGCTCTTCCAATGAACTTTGACTGGTACGGATGCAAAGTGATACATTGAACTTCCGCAACATTCATTTATGGACTTTAATTCATTGGCAACATTTTTTTACTCATTTCCAGCTGCCCATCCACTATGAAACTGGTATGAATATTTTGACATTACTTCATCAAAATACTTACACACATATATCTGATCATATCCATGAGTGGAGGAGATTAACGAGACTTATTAAAGCTCCTATTCTAGACCAATTATTAGTTGATTGGTTCACAAAATCCTTGTTGCCTCCCATTTCCCAAGATGTGGATATGGGTGGTGTTGTTACTGAAGAGTAGGATATCAGTCACGCTTAGTATCTGGAATTGGTTTATTCCCAGTCTGCAACTCTGTATGACCTAATCCCTTAAGCTCCTCGTCCCAACACAGACCCTACCAAGCCACCTCTAGAAACTCCTATTGATGGGGTTGTCGATTCAATCTAGCCCTCGTTAATAGCTAAGCCTGCCAAGCAACATAGTACTTTTACTACTACTCCTTTTGATCCTATGGTTTCCACCGAGGTGAATGTTATTCAAAGTACGCAGACACCTGGTAATAAGAAAAAAGGAAAAGGTAAGAAACCCATAAACCAACAAGAAAATCCCAAGGCTACGACCCCAGAGAATGACAATAAAGGAAAGAGGAAGGCTAAGTATCCCTTCCTATTGTGTGGTGGTGACCACTTCATGAAGGAGGGCCCTCGTCATGAAGAGATTAGTAAATTTTTGAAAAGTAACCCTACACCGATGGTGCTTACCGACCCCTTTCCATCACAACAACAATTTATAGATCATATGTCCTCTCAAGGAACCTCTAATTCTATGGAAGAAATAAGGATGATGTCCTTGAAAACTATTAGTTTGACTACTCGTAGTCAGTCAAATGACAAATCTGCAGAGAAGAAGGACGAAAATCCTTCTCCCGAGAAAGCTCCTTCCACTAGTTCTTCTCTGTCTTCTTCTAATGGCCATCTTACAATCGAGAAACCTAATCTCGACTTGATTTTACGCCCACCCAAGAGTACCCTCAGGAAGTCTGTTTTTAATCCAAACGCTCGAGCTGCACAATTCTACAACGTTGTTGAATATTTGGCTCAAGCACCTTGTGAAATGTCTACCCTGGAGGTCCTCCAAAGTTGTCCCATGCAGTGAAAAAACTTGTTGACATCTTTAGGAGCCTTATACCCAAATAACACTAATTTGATCCATTTTAATGTTGAGAATTACAAGTCTAGATTACCCCACTAGCTCGTGTTTCAAATTACAACTGTTGGGTGTATTATAATGTCTAAATTAATCCACCTATTCTTTAATTATCAACCAGGGTTGGTAATCTTAGAGTTGACACAAAATATATGCGAAGGTAGAGGGTGTCATGTAAATATTTTAACAAACAAAAGATTGAAAGATATTTCAAAATGAAAAACCGAGTCAAACTCCTAAAAATGCACTTATTAAAGAAATTAAACTGAGACAAAATAATAAACTAAACAATTGATAATAAACTTTAAACTTAAATACAATCAACAATTAACTATTCAAATGGGAAATTACGGTACAAGGAAAACTTAACTTATAACCAACTAGAAAACTTAATAAAATAAATTTCTTTAGGTTTTGTCCTACAAGTTCTTTCAACAATAACAAAATCATAAAAGAGACAACCTAAAAACATACTAAGGAAAACACATATAACACTAAATCTCACATACAAACAAATAAATTAATCTAAAAAGCATAAATAGGAAATAATACACTATTAGAACAAAATCAGCAATAACATTCAAGAAACAAAAACAACTTAACACACATTCAAGGCAAAAGGAAATAAGGAAAAATAATAAAAATTCAATAAATAACCTAAAAAAAATTAGATTTTAACTTTAATGTTAAACAAAACTATAATCTAACTATTACAGTCAAAACATAATTCAGACATTAACAAAACAGAACTAAAATCAATCTTAAAATACACTAAAAACATAACAAAGGGATGAATGACAGACTGAACTGTGGGTCTGAAAGGGGTGGTTGAATAACAGGCTGAACAGGCTGTCCAAATGATAGGCTACACAGTTAAAATGGTAAAAACTAGCCTAAATGAACTAACCTTCAGCTGAAATCATGCAGATGCAATTCTAATTCATAAGAATAATAAATAAACCCACTTATTAAGCAAATCTAACAGCAAAATAAACTTAAGAAAATTCATAAACATAAGCTTAAAGAAACCATTGCATATTAATGAACTGGAATGTAAATTGCATAAACTAATAATTAAAACAGAAATGAAATAGACAGAATTAAATCTACTTAACTTGATAAACAACAATCTATTTTAACTAACTTCCAAATAAATCAGACAACAGACTGAAAATGAAATGACTGAAAGCAAGACTGGAAACAAACTATGCGCGCAGTCTAATTATCTAATTTAGAAATCAAATTGCATTATAGAAATAAAAGAGACTGTGAATTAAACTAGCTACAATAGGAAAAATAAAGAAAATAAACAAAAAAAGAAACCTCTGGTTGATGAGGGGCCCTCTCAGCAATCAGGGGTGATGCCTAGCTAACTTCTACTCAAACACAATCTTCAACAACAACACATACAACTCTTTATTCAGACAGTGGAATAGAAATACAGTGCTTAAGAACAGATCAAAGCATGAACTGATACTGTTTGACTAACCTAACTCTTCTAGCTAACTGATCTCTCTCACAAACGTTGCTATATATAATAATTTACAGGGATGAGCAAGTCGACCCTTTCGTGGTCGACTACTCTCTAAATTTAGTCAATCATAAAGGAATTTAACTGATTATAGGCCAATGCACAGTCATCTCCCTTCTTCAGCGTGAACAGTCTTCAGAGGTGGCACACGGGATTCTCTTAAGGGTGAACGATCTTCAGAGGTGGCTTACAGGTTCCCACTTCAGCGCAGCAGGTGACAGATGGCGAACAGAGGAGAGTGTAGTGGTGACTCTTCTAGAGCGTGGGTTAAATGCATCAATCTAGTGCGTGGATGGTTGATATGGTGGCGAGAAAAGGAGAATGCAGTCTGGCAAATATCTAGAACACAGCTTCATCACCCAGATGTGTGGATAACTGTTCATTTGCAAGTTGTTTCATGTTTTAAATGCCATAATTAATTCTCAGCAATACGTAGTCTGATGGGAGATCTGGATGGAGAGCTGAACAGGAGGCTGGGCCATGAGCTGGATACACTAGGCGTCGATCTAGGGTGAACGGAGTTTCTATCTGTTAGTGTGCTTCAAGGCTTAGTCTATAGCAACACGTCTCAACATATGGAAAACCACCAACTAGTTTCACGCAACTGTCTAGATGACAAACTGGACATGATGTGTGAAGGCAGGTTGAATGCGATTTGTTTATTAATTTATCCCAAAAAGATTATAAAATCTACAAACAATAATATAAATTAGTTAACACATCAAATGCACTTTAATAATGTCATTTTTAATTAGTAAAACCATAAAAAACGATAAATAAAAATATTTCATATAAACCTTAATACACTCATACTTGAGGCTGAATAATGATTTGCGTGTCATAAAATATACAAAAGATAATAAAATATGTGTTTAAATGAGTAATTTATCTGCAAAAAATGATAGCAAATCTAGGATCAACAATGACCAGAGTAGTTGGGAAGAAGGTCCATAGGACCATTTTGGATGAAGGAGCTTCCACCTTAGTATTGTCTATGTCTTGTTGGAGAGCCATTGGTTCTCTCAAACTTACGAAGTCACCACAACCTTGAAAGCTTTCGACGGAAGAGGTTTCCAACCTCATGGTCTATTATCGGCCCTTTAAGTTGAGTTTGGGGGAAAGACTGTTTCCATTTAGGTTGAGGTAGTGGACGCTCCATTGGATTACAATTCACTACTGGGGAGAAACTGGTTATATTATATGATGGTTTTCGCCTCGACATTTTTTTCAGACTCTCCAATTCCATAATTTAGGGAATATTGTGACCATTGATCAACTCAATTTTTGATCACCAGGTGTTACTTCCCCCACTGCAATAATATTCCTATGCTAGGTCAATCCCCTCCACCTTATCAATCGATTGGGGTAGGTATGTTGAAGGATTCAACCCTTATGGGAGTGTTCCCCTCAACCCCTCCTAGTACGGAAGTTGTGTCTATGAACATGATTTCCATGACCGGCCACAGTACTAGAGGAAAAGACGTTGTTGAGTCATACTCTCTAGGCCCTTACGAAGCATTCTATGATGTTGTTCAATCTGCTTCTGATGTCCATTCTGATGATCTTCATCTGGTGGATTTGGATCCTTACCACCTGCCCTATTGTCTAGAATCCTCTTTCCCCACTCTAGACTATCTCTCGCTGACTTTTCCATCAGATGAGTCCATTATGTAGATCATTAGTGTGGATGAACCTGTATGGGAAGATCATCACCAAAGATCTTCTTTCCTTCCCAATGCCAGTACAGTAGACTTTGATCTTGTGTCTCTTATTAGTACTGATATTGTCAGCAATCCTCAAACATTTATATTGTTGAAAGGTGTTGATTCTGAAGGAAACCTTTTCAACATCACTCAGACAACCCCTATTGACATATCAGTTAAGCCCGAAACTGTTGAACACGTTCATGTAGGCCAGAACTATTTGACAAAAGAAACTGAAAGTTAGAGAGCTCTATTCAAAGAGTTCCAAGATAATTTTGCTTGGACATATGAATAAATTCATGGAATTGATTCATCCATCATTGTACACAGGATTAAAACTTATCCCACAGCCAGACCAGTCTAACAAAAACTACGTCAAGTCCATCCTAGGAAGGCTGCGACTATTAAAGCTAAAGTAGAGAAAATTTTGAAAGCAGGGTTTATTTATCCCGTACCACAGATGAAATGGGTGTTTAATATTGTCCCTGTAGCTAAGAAGTAGGGCACTATTAGGGTTTGTATCGATTTTCGATACTTAAACAACGCTTGTCCCCAGAACAATTTCCCTACTCCACACATCTACCAAATCATTGATAACTATGATGGGACTATTATCTTTTCTTTTATGGATGGATTTTTCGGCTACAATCAGATAGAAATTCTACCCATCGATCAACATAAAATGACATCCATTTTTTCATGGGGAACCTTTGCATATCAGAAGTTACCCTTTTGTTTAAAAAATGCCAGAGCTACATTTCAGCGCTCCATGTCCTATTATTTTCATGATATTAAGCACATCATGCAGTCATATATGAACGATCTCCATGCTCATTCATAGCGATGAGAAGACCACCCAGGGAACCTTAGAGACATTTTCCTTAGGTGTCGTCATTTTAATATTTGGCTTAATCCACACAAATGTGTCTTTTGTGTTGACACTAGACATCTTCTTGGATTTGTGGTTTCCAAAGATGGCATATGGATAGATCATTTTAAAATTGCTACTATTTTGGCCTTAATCACCCCAACTAATATCATTGAACTCCAAAGTTTGTAGGGGAAGGAAAAATTTATTCGTCGTTTCGTATGAAACTTCGCAGAAAAAACACATGGCTATTTGCGTCTCCTAAAGAAGGACACCCCGTTCTTTTGGGATGACCAATCCCAACAAGCTTTTGATAATTTGAAACATGCTTTGACACATTCACCAGTGTTGCACCCCCCAAATTACTCTAAACACTTTATGTTATATGTTGTTTCCTCAACTGCTACTATTGGTATGGTTCTAGTGTAGCAAGATCTTAACAGCCAAGAACACATGATTTATTACCTAAGTAAGAGTCTTCTTGGCTCTAAAACACGTTACTCACGTGTGGAGAAGCTAGCTATGGCTATGGTCATTGTTGTGAAAATATTTCATCACTACATCTTACTACCCACCACAATTGTTCTCGTAGATCAAAACCCCATGTATTACATTTTGATTCGTCAAGTACTATGTGGCAAGTATTCCCATTGGATCGTAATCTTACAGGAATTCATTCTTGAGTTCGCTAAGGATACTTTGAAGAAGTCCTTGGTTTTCGTGGAGTTAATGTGTGACCTTCCCTGTGCTCTGATGGAAGTTGGTCCCAATGATTCATTCTCGGATGAATTTTTGTTCCTGATTAGCACAACGACCCATGGTATGGATATTTGATCATTTATCTCCAAACCCAAATATTTCAGCCCGACATGTCTCGTGACGATCATCGTCGCATCCATCACCACGCAAATTATTACATCATTTTAAATGATACGTTGTATCGATGTGGTATTGACTCCATTCTTTGACAATTCCTTTCACACAAAGAGGCTAAACAAGTTTTGAATGATCGCCACTCTAGAGCATGTGGCGGTCATCTTTCTGGGATGGCGACAACTCAGAAAATCCTTCGCGATTGGTATTTTTGGCCCTCAATCTTCAAATATTGTCATGAGGCAATTAGTAAATGCCCACCCTGTCAACACTTTATCCTAAAAAGCACACCCACCCTGCTCCTTTACACCCCGTCATTGCTATTTTCCCTTTTTCCAAATGGGGTATTGATTTCATGCATTGTAAGCCTACCTCAGCCGGGGGGCATGGTTACATCATCGTAGCCATTTATTAGTTTACAAATTGGGCTAAGGCAATGCCTACATATGCAGAGGATGGAAATATTGCTGCCCTCTTTTTTTTTAATCATGTGATATCTAGGTGTTGAGTTACTCAAGTCATAGTCATTGACCATGGATCTCATTTCCATAATCAGATTATGTTTGAGTTGAGTGCTAAGTTGGGTATTCTCCATGAAAACTCAACTTTGTATTATCTGCAGGCTGATGTTCAGATTGAGGCCATTAACAAAGTTTTCAAAAATATGTTGTGTAGGATGGTTGGAGATCATAAATCCAACTGGAACTTGACTCTCTTTTCAACACTCTAGGTTGATAGGACGTCAGTTAAAACAAAAACTGGTTTCACACCCTTTCAGTTGGTTTATGGAGTAGAATTTGTCCTTCCTATCGAATGTCAAATCCTGTCACTCAGACTTGCAGTAGAATTTCTCCTAAACACTTCCGCCGAAGAAGAACAATTTTTTTACTTGACAAACCTTGATGAAAATAGAAGAGATGCTACCTTTGCTAACGAAGCACACAAAAAAATGTGTTAAGGCTCAGTATGATAAATATGTTCAACCTCGTGTCTTTAACGAAGGTGGCATGGTTCTGACTTATGATCATAGACATGACAAGTTAGGGAATGGGAAGTTTGAATCTATGTGGTACGGTCCCTTTATCATCAGTAAAGTTTTAGAGAAAGGGGCCTATGAGCTTGTGGACTACAATGGGATACCTTTCGGGAAACCTCACAATGGGTTGTACCTAAAAAGGTACTATGCTTGAAGTCATTTATGTATGGTACCTTGTATATATGTATATTGCTTGAAATTTTGGTGTGTTTTTGGAATTTCAATATGGTTTTGATTTTTGTTGTCAGCACTGTTTATACCATGTTTTGGTTATGTAGATTGGATGGATTTTTATGGTTTTGTTGATGGTGCTTATCGTCATACCTTGAACCTTGCTTCAGCTGTTGGGGTTTGTATTTCCCAGCACATGACTTAGTCTGTTTAGGGGCAGTTTTTATTGGTCTAGCTACCAACAACATCATCAAGTATCAAGTAGTGATAGGCTTGTTGACCAAGGCTGCATCTCAGGACATTCATGACTTGGTAGTATTCATGGACTCAAAACTAGTATTTTTTCATTTAAATCACATTTATACCACCAGAAACCCTATGCTTATTCGTCTTTTTCGAAGAGTACGTCTTTTAGAAAGGTAATTTGAATCAATCACTTATAGGAACTTACTTAGGTCTTATAAAACAGTTGCTGACACATTGGAAAACTATATTCTAGACTGGTATATCGCCCATACATAACTTTTAGTAATAAAAAATGGTTCATTGTAAAATAAAATAAATAGTATAAGACACATAAAAACTCATGTAAATATCATTTTCCATTTGAATACATATAAACACCGTAAATAAGTCTGTATATATATATATATATATAAAGTGTTTTACAAAATATGGTCACGAGACCCCAACTGAAGCACTCTGCCTTTTAGATATACAAAACTAGAAAAAATACTGAAGCTAGCTAGATTTTAGTGTATACATCATGTGGAACATCTATTGGTGCTCATGATAGGACATGATATCCCTTTTTACCCTCCACAGCAAACGGCTAAATCGACCTGACACTCCAACTGTGTGTCTCTGGTACCTCCTAGGTAGGTCGTCGATAGAAGCATCTGGAATGTCCAGATTTAATCGATTGAAGTTGTCCTCCAACTTGGTTAACTCATCATCTCCTCTATGAACAAAGTGAGCACCTACTCACCTCTCAATCAGAGAATATCCCCTAGGTTGTGCATCTCCAACATCTGCATGAAAAAATTAGGTTTTGTCATCATTCATAAAAATTATAAAACACAAAAATGCAAAAAATAATTAAATTCTTGAGTAGTCTGCTTACCGATATCGCCCCATTGGACACCTGCCAGTAAGGGTAGATCAAGGTCCCCCCTATAGTCAGTGAACGCATATGCATAGCCCTCCACCATAAGAATTTGGTCATCGAAACAATGGAAGAACGAACTCCCATATTTAACCTTGTCCCCACTACCACTAGTGCGAGCCATGATCTCTACCCACCGTAGCATGAGAGAGTCTCATGCTCTCAACTCCGTAAAGGTCACTTGAGGTCTCAGAAGGGGAACCCTCTCGAGGAATAAGGTTTCCAAGATGGTCCCATAGCCAATCAATTGTAACTCTCCATGAAGGCCATAAATTTTTGATCAACCATGTGTGGTAAAATCAGCTGTAACAGATGCCCCCTAATGTGTGAGGTCAGAGGAGTAACATGATGGCCGAAATACATTATAAATCCATCCCAAAAGTGGCGTGATGAAGAAATAGGTGGAAAAACCATCCATCCATTAGTATAGTACAATAATCAATCTCTGCATATGACTGCAAATACATATAGAAGTCCCGGATACATAAGAGTACAATGGCCATGAATAGGCATGATATACAAAATGTCACTAGTACAAGTGATCAATTTTGCCACGGCAAAACGTGGCAATATCCACCGAAAATCTTGGATATTGCCACGTCTAAGTGTTTTTTTTTTCCATGGAAACAATTCCGTCGCAATAGAGATGACCCCTAATTTGCTTTGCAAGAGCGACAATGTTCTATATTTTGTTATATATCTAATCCGTCGCTATATCCATGCGTGGCCGTCTGTGTATCCACGCCTGGCTGTCTCTGTATCCACGCTTGGCCGTCGCTGTATCCACGCCTAGCCATCGTTGTATCCACGCCTAGCCATTGTTGTATCCATTCCTGGCCGTCACTGTATCCACGCCTAGTCATCACTCTATCCAAGCCTGGCCGTCGCTGTATCCATGCCTAGCCGTCGCTGTATCCACGGCTGTGAAATTTTTAAAAAAATTGCCGTCGCTTAAGCGACGGCTATAACTGTTTAAAAAAAAAAAGCAAATGCCATAAGACCAATTCCATGTGGAAGTAGGTCATAATCCTTACATAATTAGTATACCCCCCTCACATGCATACATACATCTTGCACATCTTTATCT
>LPNX010196146.1:470379-490190 GCA_001517045.1 Pseudotsuga menziesii
CCTATTAAGGTTTGGATGTCATTTTAGCTCTAGGTTGTTGTGATTCCTCCACTTGTGATCTTGTAGGAGATGAGTAATAGGATTGGAATACCTCTTAATGACACTCCTTTATTTTAATGCATATAAATTATTTGGTGTCCTCTACAACTCAAGACATATTCTTTGGATATGGATATTCTCCTCCCATTTCCTGCATTAGACTCAAAACTATTTTATGGCCTTGCCCTATATAACATTTTCTTGTTCTCTACTCTCATCTACTCCCATGATGATCACTTGCATATTTGCTCAAGTTCTCTGAGTCTCAAACAATTTTCCATCGCTATCCAACAATTAAATAATACTTTAGCTTCATGCAAAGTGCCCTTAGATAGATAATCATGATCCAAACATATTTTTAATGATTCTTGGTTTTGATGATTAACTGGTATTGATACTTCCCACCAAAGGCAAACCTTTTACAAAAATGTGTCTCCTTGCATAGTGTCTCGTGTAAAAGGTGGGTTTAAGTGGGACACATACTCTCATTCTATACATAGTGTCTTATGTAAAGGGTGCATAGTGTCTTGTGTAAAGGGTGGGTTTAAGTGGGACACATACTCTCATTCTCAACTTTTAGTTGAAGAGTTATTTTTTTACTTCACTGTAATACTTAAATTAAAAAGGAAAACCTTGTAGCATTGTGATAAGCTTCATTATAATATTATTATTAAAAAAAATGTTCTTATAAGTTCTTATAACCATAAGTGGTATAGAATAACCAATATGAATTAGTCTAGCTTCAAAAATCCCGTCCGATCATTAAGTATTAGCCACACCCCTCATTCATGTTTTTTATTACTCTATTGGCCTTGACCTTTGTAAAAAGCCAACAAAAGACGGTGCTGTCGCTATAGCGACGGTCAGGCGTGGATACAGTGACGTCCACGGCTTTAGGCGTGGATACAGCGATGGCTAAGAGTCCCAGCATGGATACAGTGACGGCTAGGCATGGATACAGCGACGCCTTGTTCCTGTTACATCGGATTTTACACCAAAAAGTAAGAAACGTGGAAAACCTCCGTGGAAAAATCCGCGCTTTTGTACTAGTGTGTGACATGTGTGGTCATCGCCACATACAATATATAATAGATCAGAATCAGCATGATGAAGATATACAAAGGATAAATATCTCCATAGAAGCTGAATATATTAAATGGATCAAGATCTCCATAATGGCTGAAGATATCTGACATGCACTGGAATCAAGTCACGAGAGCTGAAATCTGATGAACACTAGCACAATCAAGGAGGTAGCATATGTGGAATGCCACCACTCTAGAAATTCTTCTACACACACCGCTACAAGTACATGTCCTACTATGTGAATAGAGGTGTCGAGGTCAAACATAGTAGTACATTGTCTGATTACCAGTCATTGATGTATACCATTAACAGACGCGAGATCACCCACCAATAATGAAAATGGGAATAAAGGTACTAGAGTGCAATCTAACAAGTTCGAATAGATGTGTTGAGGTCGAACACTTGAAATAATCCATCGATTAGGGGACATTGATGTATTCCCAAAACTGTCAATGGCGAGAGAACCTACCACTGATGACTGTAAGTATCAAGGAACTCAAATGAATCTGGAATCCTATCCTAGAATAAATGATCTGAAATCGGTGGGATGGAATCCGCTGGAAGGAGGGCATGAAGGCATCCCCCATCAACCAACACGGGGTACTTCAACAACAGTGTATAATGTGGAAGGACTCGAACAAGATCTGCACTTATCAGTAACCGTACCGAGAATGGACGACATGAAAATTCAATACAACTAAGGAATGGCCGACTCAGGTTTCAACTTCCTTTGAACAAGAGCATAAAGGTAAATGGTGACTGAATATGAGCAGCGTGGACTCGATATGCAAACTAGGACATCTTTTTGACACAGGAGGCATCAACAGAGGCTCCATAGGGATTGGAAGCTTAGCCAATCGATGGAGATAAACTCAAAGTAACGAGTATAGTTCCTAAAGTCAAACTAATAACCCAACCAACGGATGTGATATACAGTGCTCTATTCAAAGGCGACAGGACTCGACTGTTGCTGAAGATAACATATTTTCCTGTCCGGATTTTTGGTTTTTTTTTATTTTTTTTGGACTTTTTCAGATATTTTGAAAAGATTAAAAACGAATAAAAGTGCTTTATAGTTACAAATCTAGGAGGAGACGAGTGTCAAGGGTCAAACAAGCTGGTTGCAAGCAGCAGAACATACCTATGCTCAATGCAAGGAAACATGTGTAGGATAACGACACTTGGGGGAATGTCCCCTCCCAGTAAAAAATGGGGTATCAAGTTGCAAATGATATATAAAAAGGCTCTGCTTGGATAGACATGAGAGAAGCTCGGGCTATATGGCTGATAATCAAAGTGAGGGAAGCCAACATGAGGCTTAATAAGGCAAGAAAAACTCATGATAATGCAATTATAATGTGACATACACAAAGGGAGTCTAGGGGGAAAAGGCCAGCATAAAGTTCAAGAGGAGTATGAAGCTCTTGCTCAAAGTCATGGTGGTACTATACAAAGGACTCTCACACCCTAAAGGAGAAGTGTCAGCATGGGCACCAAATGCAAAACAAGATCTAACTAGGGTACCCATGTATGGGAAAGCTCTACCATTCACAATATGTCACTTCTAAAAGCAGCAAGAGGGTTCTGTGACAAGATAGAATGGGTTCATACCTAAAGTTAAGATGAAATGGTCATAAGGTTATGCAAAGTGCAAATGAATGTGCAACCTAGCCTAAATCCTAGTTTAGACATAATACCTGAAATAGGCACGAACAAGTCAAAGACATGGTCAAAACGCACTCAAATTGGGCTCCTACAACATCAAATTAGTTCAAACGATCCAAAATTATCAGAAATGGTCAAAAACTATAGAAAGTGGGTAAAAATCTAAAACATTTTCTAGAAATAGTAAAAAATTTAAAAAATTTCATACCATTTCTATTTTACCCAAGATAGTGTATTTGAGATAAAAAAATTCATAAATAAATTCCAGGAGCATCGTCCGATGGAATCCCTCCCCGTTTGATCCAGGTAGATTCCCTTGCCTCTCTCTTGCATTTTGATATAAAAAAATTAAATTCCATGGTCAAATTATTTTTTTGGGCCATCCCAACTTGGGTGTTTTGGCCCACATGGAAATTAGGATTTTTTCCACATATAGGGCTCACCATACGTTGAAAATGCCTAGAAACCTGTGTACATATGTGACTATTTTGAAAACAGTCATGTACAGGGCCGTGAACAAGGATTTAATGGGAAAATGATGATCAAAAACTTGGTTTTTTGTGCAGGATGGTGCTAGAGTGGCAATAGATAGAACATGGTGATGTTGAGGAAGTTGTTCAAGTTGATCTCATGGATCAAAAAGCATTATGGGCATGTGGCTTATACAAGTTTTGGTGTCTTGGAAACTTGAGGGCCAAACCAAGACTACTCTAGCTACTAGTAGATTATTGGGATCCAGAGCCTGAAACATTTTAGATAGATGGGATGTCGTTCAGCATTGAGGTTGAGGATATATATTTCATCATAGGTTTGTCTCGATGAGAGGAGGTGGTGAACCTCCGATCCCGTGGGCTAGGTGGCGGATTGACCATAGATGAGTACATAGCTATGTACTATATTCTGGATACTGAGAAGGTTGGGAGTCAAATCTTGATAAACTCTATTAAGATTCTGGGGATAAAAGACATTCTTTTGGCCTTAGGAAGGATTGTAGGGTTGGATTCACTCCACCAGGCCTCACGACCAATGATGTTCTATGCAGTAGAGTGTATGCAACCTATGGTATATGACTGGAGTACTACGCTGCTGAGAAACATGAAACATTAGCTCAATGGGACGGGTTCGAAACTTCAGGTTTGGAAGCATATTGAGAACATTCTTCTTTGAGCGGGTGCCAAGGCTAAGCCCTAGGGTAGACATTGCTCCACATGGAATTTGAGCTCCATCTCAGCGGTGCTGGGCTAATGTCATGTGAAGACTAGGAGGTGGTAGGGTGGCTAGCCTCTACCCAGCAGATTTCTTTCCATGGTGACGATGACAGCTGATCACCATAGATGACTATCCCTATGCAGGGATTGAATTCCGCGGTGATCCATACATGCCCCTACCTCCAGGAGCGGCTTATAGAGACATGGGTAAATAATCCCAAACCCACTTTTAATTTTTGAATCATAAATTTTTTATGTGTTTTTTTTTATATATGAAATCAAAAGATGCGTTTTTGGTGTGACGACACATAGTGACAATTTGTCATGTATATGCAGATGTAGGACCACGATGGCCAAATGGCTTCCCTTGTCATCAACAGAGGGAAAGAGGGGATGAGATTATTGGTGTGGATGTGGAGCAGATGCTCCAAATCATTCACACAAACTTTGTTCGATTGACACATAGAGTACCCATGGTGCAAGCCGAGGACTTGCCTGAGGCCATGCAATGCTAGTTGGTTGGAGTACCATGAGCATGGGTTCGATTATTTGACTAGCTAGCTAGATTCGTAGTGTGCTATCATGATCAGCACCCTCCTCCACCTTAGGCTTAGAGACCTGAGTGTACTCATTTTTGTATGACCGTGTATTGTATTTTCGTGGATCGGAAGCCCCAATTTTGTATATGACACTTATGTATTATGACGTCACTTTTTGAAATTAATGAAAAAACTTTTATGATGATCGATTTTTATTTTATTTACATATGTGTAAAATGTGTTTGTGATATGCTTATGGTCTATGAAAAAAATGCCAATCTAACACATAGTTAGCATATGAGTCAACAACTTGATTAAAAATTCTTGGAACATGAATGTATGTTATACTCTCAAATTTCCATTCTAGCAATCTAACACGTAATAATCTTTGTAATAATATCAGATCCCTAATACAATACAAGCCATTAAGTTGTGAAACCACTAACTGTGAATTAATACATACCTCAAGAGAATGAACATTATGTGAAATGGCATCACGCAATAACTCAATAATGACACTATATTCAGAAACATTGTTTGACAAAGGTCATAAACATACGCCTCCTGAAGACAATACTTGACCCGTAGGAGTATAAGTCACCCAAGCAGCCGAAGCTGAGTTTTGAGTGGGACGGATAACACCATCAACAAATCCTATGTAAACGGAAGACTCCATCAACATTTTCCATAACAAACAAAAGCTAATCAACAAACCTGATCACCATAAAAAAACCTAACTATGCAATGAAAAATTGTACAATAATATACAAAAATCAGCCCCGACTGAAGATCATGCATAGTATTTTTTGAGATAGAGTCCATTTCTAGGCTCCACCAAGACTACCCCTTCATAATCAACCAGCTCATAGGTGCCTTTCTCTAAGACACATTTAACCACATAAGGACCATGCCACATGCCAATTAAACTTTCATGCCCCCAATGGTTCTTTAGCTTGATCCCATAAAAGGACCAAGTCACCTTCACTAAACCTCCTAGGACCGACAAAATTATCATATTGGACCTTAACGCGATGTTTGTTAACCTCTAGAGCCACTAAGGCATCTTAGCGTTGCTCGTCAAGCTGCTCTAAGTGGACCAAATGTTCTTCCAATGTGGAAGTGTCTGGTAAAAGCTCTGTAGCTAGCTTTAGAGAAGGGATTTCACATTCAATTGGTAATACTGACTCCACCCCATGCACAAGCTAATAGGAAGAAAAATCGGTGGCAGTCTTAATCGCGCTTCTATAGGCCCACAAAGTAGGATACAACATGATATTCCAATTATTCTTTCTTTGTGCAATGGTTCATTGGAAAATACACTTAAGTGACTTGTTCACTGATTCAACTTATCCATTCACTTGAGGGTAATAAGAAGAAGAGTGCTCTTTCTTATACCCTAACTTGGAAGCCAACTCTTCCATCATTTTGTTTTGAAAGTGCCTACCATGGTCAGTGATAATCTCTTTCGGAATGTCAAACTGGGTGATAATCTGGTTAAATATGAAATGCGATGTTGTCTCACCATCATATTTAACTGTAGGCATAGCCTCTTCCCATTTCGTGAAGTAATCAATAGCCACAATAATATGATGGTGCCCCCAAACTGAAGTTGGGTTGCAATCCATGAAATCAAGCCCCCACTTGGTGAAGGGACCAATGGTGAAAATAGTATGCAAAGGGGAAGGATGCGAGCACATATTATGTGCAAACACCTGGCAAGAGTGGAACTTCTTGACTGCATTAACGCAATCCTTAAAGATAGATAGCCAAAAATAGCCCGTTCTTAAGATTTTTGGGGCTGTAGAAATCCCAGATAAATGACCACCACACGCCCCTCCGTGGAAATCATTAAGCATGACCTCAACCTCATCATGAGTTAAACAACAACGTAAAATGGAATCCACCCCATGGCGGTACAAAGTATCATCCACTATAAGGTAGTTCTTCGCTACGTGACGTAGTCGTCGTTTCTCATCCTGTGAGAGGTGAGTTACGACCTTCAATGTTTGCAAATACACAATGATATCTCCCTACCAAGGGTCCACAGTTGAGATGAGGAATATATGCTCATGGACAAAAGAATCCTCATAAACCTCCTCTTCCTCCAAATTCGGGAAATCTGATATGAGCTCAGCAAAGATTAACGATTTCTTCGATTTTGCCGAACGAACTCGATATCAAACTCTTGCAAAATCAAAATCCACTTATTATATTTTCCTCCAATCATCCTTCTAGTGAGGACGAACTAAAATGGATTGATGTGAGCTACGACCAAAGTTTGGTGAAGGAGAATGTAATGTATCAAATGCTGAACCACATGAACGGTGGCTAAGGCTAGCTTCTCCACATGGGAATAACGAAGTTCTGCATCAATAAGGTTTCAACTGAAATAATATATGACATTCTCATGGAGCTCCTCATCCTCTTGAACCAATACCATACCAATCGTCTCTTGAGATGTGGCCACATAAATCAAGAAATCATGGCTATAGTCTAGTGGACTAAGCATGGAGTCCATTTCTAAGGAATACTTAAGAGCATTGAAAGACTTATGGGCTTGCTTGTCCCAATAAAAAGGGGTGTCCTTCTTCAACAAACACATGAAGCATTTATTCAAGTTGGAAAAATTGACCACGAACCTTCGCAAGAAGTTCGCCATACCTTGTAAAAATTGAAGGTACTGAATGTTACGCATGGAAGACAATTGAAGTATTTCCTCAACCTTCAAGGGATCGACTCTAATACCCTCCTTAGACATGATAAATCCTAGTAAACAACCAACTGTCCCTCAAAAGATGCACTTATGAGGGTTTAAACAAACTTGATAATGACGACATATTTCAAGCACTAATCTCAAAAGATAAGGATGACACACTCTCAAATGAGAGTGAGCAAGGAGATCATCCAAATATACTTCTATAATCGTCTTAATATCGTGAAAGATTAAGGTCATGGCCCGCTAAAATGTAGCTCCGACATTTTTAAGGTCGAAGGGCATCTTTCGATATGCAAAAGTTCCCCAAGGACAAATAAATGCAATATTGTGTTGATCCTCGGGTTTAATTTGTATCTGATTATATCCAAAAAAACCATCCATAAAAGAAAATACCTCACTTCCCACACACTCATCCAAAATTTGATCAATAAATGGTGTAGGGAAGTTATCTTTAAGATAGGCTTGATTTAAGTCATGAAAATTAGTGCATATTCGGCTCACTCCCTGTTTCTTATCTATCGAAACGAGATTTGAAACCCACTACGTCAAGGGAACAGGATAGATAAAACCAACTTTGAGCAGTTTCTCTATCTCAGTTTTAATGGCGGGTGATTTTCTAGGATTCACGACACGCAAACGCTGTCGAACCGATTTTGCATCTGAATAGGTTTTGATTTNGATGGTCTATACCTGGCATTTCTTCATATGACCAAGTGAAAATATCACGAAATTCCTTAAAAATCTCGGTATACTCTTTGATCCCATCGGGGGAGCAACCTGCCCCAATGTAGACATTCTCAATCTTACCAGGATCATGAGAAATATTGATATGAATTGTTGGTGACAAGTTAGCCATGTTCCCTTCATCCAATTGACTAGGAGAGTGTAATGGGACCACAGGGCTACCAATTTTCTCACTAAGAATCTCCCTAAAGTCATCACACTCTAAACAATCGAGCTTAGGAAGGAAATACTATCTATGGTGCAACTCTTCCCAAGGTTTCCCAATCCCAGACATAGCCTCAAGAATAGCTTCATCTGATGGAAAAACATTATCCAGGCAGTCGTGAGAGTGAGATCACTCTACTTCCCATGTAGGCAGCATATATGGGTCCTCCTCCTCTATCTACGAAGAGTAAGGACTAGGATCTACAACATGATCAAAATTCGCTTGATACACCACCATTTTTGCAGACAACGGCACGTCAGTCTCGACAGCCCCACTCGGTGAAGGAAGAATACAAGGATCTCCCATATGAGTAGTGTGAAAAGATACCAAATTCGACGAGGATGAGGCCCCACCAAGACTAGACCCAATCATAAGGACAAGCGCAGGAAAACTAAAGGTTACCATAAGAGAAGGATACATACCCACACCCACATTCTCAGTTGCTAGCTGAGAATGATCGATAATCGGGATAGAGACTCCCAATGATGCGTTAACACTTGGATTGTGGAATGACTTTTGATCAATAGTAACAATCTTTCCATTAAATGGAAAGCAAACCACTCGAAACAGGGAAGAAGTTACAGCTTGCATATTGTACATCCAATTCCTACCTAGCAAAAGATTGTAGTCAAGGGGCGCATCAACCACCTCGACCTTGATCGCGACAGTCTTCCCTCCCAATTGGACCTCTAGAGAAGGAAGTATACCGAAACAACCTAACATCGAAATCCATCAACATGTTGGTAGATTGAGACAATGTGGGAGAACCTAAGCCCTTATAACAAGACAAAGACATCACGGAAGCGACAATGCCTTCATCAATGAAAGTACACACAATGGTGTTGTTGAGACACTCTACATAAATCAAAAGAGACGCGTAGTAAGGTAAGCGAGGTTGTACTCCCATGGTTTCAAATTTTATAATGGAATAAGAGCTATCGGCACTAATCCCAAGACTAGACAATAAGGCCTTTCTCTGCGAAGGAAAAGTCTGAAGCACTTCTAATGCGAACATCACACAAGGAGTTTGGCCCAAATCCTCGACAACTGAATAGTTCTAGGTAGCTCAAGCATTAGGATTGTGCATCGAGCATTTCAATAATCCCTTAGGAATGTGAAGTGGAACTTCAGGTTCATCCATAGTTTTTTCAATTCACAAAGGGCTCTCAGGTGCAGCAGGTTATTTCCCAAGGTCAGGTTGTGAAGAACCATAGTCTTTCGCATGTGTCACAAATTTGGTAGCTCTCACCATGTTGATACAACCGTGACCAGGAGCGACCTTTGGTGGGTTTTGATTTCCACCAGATGCACAACCAGGATCAACAATCCTCGAGTTTATATTTTGATTATTAGGAAAAGTATTAGTAAACATAGCTGGGCCCTATGCTATGAAATTCAACGCATCCTCCATACAAGGGCACAAGTGAGTGAGGTGATCGTCCTTACACAACTTACAAGGAAACTTCACCTTATGCTTAGGATGCTTGTCCCCCCCCCCCCCGCATTATTCATGTTCTTGTAATTATTATTACCATTTTCATTTTTCTTCCTACCCTTACGATTACTTTTTCCTTTCCTTTTATTCCTTCCAGGCTACTGGTTTCCTTTTGGGTTCGACGTTTGCACAGAGAGTACACTCGCCGATTGGGTAGGTTGAGATGAAGTCGTAGCTTGTCCCAACGTAGGCTGGTTAATCGATAATTGGCTCATTTGTTTCATAACCGATTCTGTAGGTTTGGTACTCATGGAGCCAACAATACCATCGGCATGTGGTCCAGGTTTGATCTTGGGGTCAAAAGTGGATCTTGGAGAATTCAGGATAATCTCATACAAGAGTCCAGACTGAGCATAGATCAAATCTAATTCTTGAGCCCTAAAAATAGATTGGTCCTCATTTTGAACTCCAGATGTAGAAACATCCTTCATGATGTAAGGTAACAATGACTCGAGAAACCATTATAGAAGAAACTATGGTGGTATAAAGGCTTTAATTAATCATTTCCATCTACGCCACTCTTGAATATGATCCAAAATATGCGTGGCTTTGTCTTGCCGAAAGGTCAACAAGAGTTTGGTACCGACGTCATAACATACAGGAAGCTAGAAATTATTAACAAAAATCATGGAAATGTCATCAAACGTAGTATAACCCCCCCCCCCCAGGGGTAACTCTATGTACCATTTCACCGCAGGACCCGTGAGGGTGCATTGAAATAGCCTCAAACAGATAGAATCATTGTGTAAGGAATTGGAAGAACACCAAAGGTGGGAAGTGGTGACATGATCACTAGGATCTTCACCAACCTTACCTTCGAACTTGGGAATGTCCGAAGGAAGCTTGGTAGGGACTGTCGGCCATGACGGATCATGAGACACAGGATCATTCATCAATCTTGACAAATCAGGTAAGTTCAATGTCTCAAGGAAAGGGAGCCGCAGGTCGAGCCGGTCGATGCCATGCTCCCTGGTAGTGCTGATTCATATAAGGTTGATTGCTATACGCACCATGGCCTTAGCCAGTGGGATAATAATCTTCTCCCATATGACCCATAACGGGCTACATGGAAGCATTGTGATACGTAGTACCTTGATATATGAGGTGCTACAAATCCATAATTAGAAGAGTAAGCAGGTTGTTGATACCTGTACCCATATGGTTGATATTTTTGTCCGTGCTGCGGTCCATAAGAATGTCCATGGGAAGCTCCATAAGGTGTTCCATGGGATGTTCCATGAGATGGTCCATAGTTAGGTATATGGGGAGCTCCATGAGCTGGACCATGAGATGATCCAGAAACAGGTATAAAACTTGCTGACACAATAGGAGGCACTTGGCTTTGTGATACTACAGTGTTAGCAGTCGCAGGACAAACGTGGCTAGTAGCGGTATTCCGGCCCGAACGCCCACGTGAATTAGGGGGAGGATGGGTCGTTAAAAAAGCATTCAAAGGAATGGGGTTCGAAGACGATGGGACATGTGAAGGAATGTAAGTGGTGTTCCCAATGTTCACACGTCTCGGTCCTAGTATCCAAATAGGGTTACTAACATTAGGCCTAGGATGAGCATGTGAAGATTCCTCCACCATAGGGATGGGAGCTGCAATGTGACTAGTGCCCCCAAACCTCTCCACATGGAAAGGAATGGAAGTGCCCCCAAGCATAGTGCTAGGGTCAACTTTCAACTCGAAATAATATGCTAGATCGAACTCGGGGATATCAGGAAGACCATGTCTAACATTATTAGTGCTTATGGTTTCATAGTGAGTCTCATCGCCCAGAAACCAATACTGGCGACCCATGAATGAGGGATCATAACCAAATCATGAAGTTTGTTCATGTGGTGGATCATATGTGCTAGTAGGATCACCCTCCTCAACCTTGTGATGTGGGAAGGACATCTCTGGAATCTCATCCTCATGATCTCCCATGGTGTGTGAATCAAAGTGAGAAGTAGTCCACTAGGACTGTCTAGTTCTCTCTCCCAAAGAAGGAGGAGACGTGGAAGGCGAAAGTCCTACTAAATGATGAGAATGACGAGGTGCCACCCCTGAATCCATAATGACTCAAATAAAAATAAAAGACTCAATCTAGCTACGCAACCCTAAGCAGACTAGCATGCATAGAGCATAAACCTAAGAAAATCTAAATCCAAATAACAAGCAAACCAAGGGTAGGATAATTGAGCTCCCGAATGAAGCAAGTATGTCTCACCTAGGAGAGTTTTGAGACTTCCATACACAACAAGTGAAGGTTCGTAACCAATTATAGTGGCCCTCAGCTTCAATGCATATAGCGAATGTGTTGTCCGACCCCTACTTGGCTAGGACACCTGTAGAATAACCTCTGCAAATACCCCCTCGATAACCTAGGTAAGGAAACTAAGGTCACCTCAATATAATTAATGCTCAGGCAAACAGTTGCAGGTGAGATTGCCCGTATGGGCAAGGTAGAAAATCCCAAAGCCTAAAAGCACAACTGGTACCCCAGGGGTGCACCAGCCAATACCTCAAAGGCCCCCAGATATGAATACAATCCTGGAAATATCTCCGGTGCTAATCAATCACAATCAGGATCATCCCAATCATAATTTCTCACACTGCCTCGTGCTTAAATCCTGTGCAGGAGGAGGATCGTAAGAAACACTAATTATACCAAGGGTTTCACACTCTCACCTGGATAGACACCTAATTGTTTTGTTTAGTGGTCTTGGATAATTAACTTACAATGAACTATTCCAAGACCCTAAAACCTAATCTTGTTGATGCACCCTAGAAAAGAAAAGAGTGTAATTCATTTTATTAAGCATTGACTTTATTTGGTTGTTATACTCAAAGGGTAATAGTCATGCAACTTATGGTGTTATGACACAACATGAAGCAAAATGCATAGCTAACAATCAATGCA
Organism: Pseudotsuga menziesii; assembly: GCA_001517045.1. Classification (NCBI taxonomy): domain Eukaryota; kingdom Viridiplantae; phylum Streptophyta; class Pinopsida; order Pinales; family Pinaceae; genus Pseudotsuga; species Pseudotsuga menziesii. The sequence continues at coordinate 482,986 of LPNX010196146.1, forward strand.
AATGCATTGTGTAGAATGAAAAACATGGTATGCTACTACGTGAAGTGCAAAATTTTTCCTTCAAATGTAAATGCAGTCATTCCTATATGAAAATATGACTAAGATTCACCAACCAAACCTAATGCAAGTACCATGCTGATGCAAAATGCAAGCAATGCATAACTATGCAAAAAGAAAAATATTTTGTATTTTTGAATTAAATGAGATATAAAAGCAAAAAAAATGACTCTACAACCCTCATACTCTGCAACCACTCACAAACAATATCCAAGCAAAGACCAAGGTAAAAGAGACCTAATGCACTAATCTCAAAACAAAAAGGTAGAAAATGAATGACAAGAACATTTCTAAAAATCAAATTAAAAACAGTCTCTGGTCAGAAACAAAGGGTAGATATAGACTCCAGAAGCATCCAAGAAGACTCAACAATCATCCAAAATCACCTAGCAACACTTAATCCTCCAATAAAGAAAAAAATAAAGGCATACGTGACTATTCTCAGTAAACCTGCGTACTTACGCGACTGTTCTAGGAAAACCCACGTGTATACATGACTGTGAAAGCTAAACCCGCGTACAGGAAGAAGAAGAGAGAAAAATAAGGTAAACAGACAAGCTGAGACAAAATTTAATCCTTCAGGACACTACTGGGAAAACATGCCCCTAGACCCGACACGAAAATAGATAAATCAGAGCAATTCAAGTACATTGAATACTGAAAACCCCCCAAAGAGAAACAACCAGGAACCTCCCCAATATGGTCACCAATTCTATTATGGAGAGAAACTTCCTATGGATTGGGGTGTACCACAACAGACAGATAAACAGAAATCAATCCTTTCCCATGTGCAAGAGAAGCCAAATATCTAACATTAAGGGATCATGGGTCATACCTTATTCCGGATGGTTGAAGTAGATCCCCGTTGAGATTTTTCCAATCCCGCTTTCTTTAGCAATTCACTCTCAACAACAGCAAACAAGGCAAGCATGCTATATAATATGGTGTTAGATCTACTCTAGCATAGGTATTCATCAATGTATAAACAATTAAACATATCCATGGATTCAATATTCATTCAATTGCAAATTAAATGGATAGGAAAAGATATTTCTATTAATTAAATCAGAGATTACACACGTGACAACCTCTGTCGGCATGTCTGCAAATCGGAGAAATTGAGTCCTCCACCTGGGCCTCCGTCACCTCAATCCTCCATCTCTCGATAGCAAGCTCACAAGAAAAGGCAAGCTTGGGAAGAACACAAAGTGCTGCAAAGGGACAAAGGGATGCAGACTCAAGTATAAGTAAGCTACAGTAATAATGGACTATAGTTTCCTTGCTCTTCAATTCCTCTCCTTCAACGTATCCAAGGGGTTCCTTATATAGCACTCCAAAGGGGTAATGGAGGGTCAAAGCCGAGTGATCTCGAGGCATATGGAAGGATAAGAGTCAATTGGTTTGGACACACATCAAGGAAAACTCCAAAAATATTTGGACGTATGCACACATCCCTATGTACACGGGTTTTAGGTCAATATCTACGTATATATGCGATAATGGGATTAAAAGTCGCGTACAACAATAAACAGGTGTTTTTAGGGATGAAATTGAAAACATCAAAGTATAATATTGGTCCATGGGATCCAAAGAGTCTGCAGAGGGATAGGGAAGGCCATAAATGTGTGATCAACCATGTGTGGTAAAATTAGCTATAACAGACGGATCAAAAATTGGATGTGTAACGACTCCGAAATCTTCACCAGAAATATGCACACAATTGCTCCAAGTAGCTCTCCAAACTTGGAAAATAGTAAAATGAAATGTTTTACTATTCCTTTGGATTTTATATGAGATATTCTAATATTTTTAATTATTTTTATTAAAAATTCCCTTTTCTATAGTCATGAAAAGTCAGTTTTAATATTTTTGGAAAGCTAATAGTCTTTCAAAAGGTTTTTGCAGGGATGAAAATAAAAAGTATTGACTATGGGTAAGTTTGTTTTTGAATTTTTCACACTTCCATAAAATGGAAAAAGTCGTCGAGCGTTAATTTTGACATTTTTGGCGTGCTATTGAAATCTGGTACCAAAGTTTTGCATCATTTTTGCTTCTTTTGAGGATCGTTAAAATCTCTCATCGTGAAAAGAAACCCTAATGGATTCTTATTTAAACTCTTTTCAGACTCCTTGAATGTGAAAAGATTGTCGAGTGAACTTTTCTTCTTCATGCTCGTAAAAGTACTTGAAGTGTCGTCTTCCCGAAAGTAGTTTAACCCTTTTTCGGTTTGGATTGACTAGTTACGAAAAATGAGCACTCCAGCCAATCATGAATGGAAGAGTTCTCTTGGGTATGATTTTATACTTTTTCTAGCCCTAAAGACTAAATTGTATGAAAAATGACCCTTTGGAGTCTTCTTCCATTTTCGTTCAGACTCTCTAAACGTGAACGATACCGAGTTAACTTTCAATGGACTCGTTAAACTAAACACTGAGAGACCCTCTTTTGGGAACGAACCCCTCATTTCTCAGGTTTGTGAAGCATATGAGAATGGAATTATCTCAGGATAAGCTACAATGAATGTTTTTTACCGTCTTTAAACTCATAAAAATGAAAAGAGGAACTCATTAATCATGATGGTGAAATTAAGGGAAGGGAACTATTTCATTTTGCAAATAAATGGCAGTTAGTAGTCACCTTTGAACATGGCACTTGTCTTCATTTCATTTAGTTAAATGGGTATTCATAATGCTTCCAATTCAATCCACTTTCATGATTCATGTCACTCCTTTGAGTTTTTCAAAGAATGCATCGCTCATCGTCGCATTATGTCTTGGTAACCGCCTAGTCTAATCAACGCTACCAAGTCTTCAGTCATGCCGCCTGATGTTCAAAGGGAATTCAAATTGAGATTTTACCTCTGCAGTCAAAACTACCTTTTTGTCAATACCTTTTGAGTCAGCTCTATGGTTACATCATACTCAAAATTACAGAAATTTGTTCCAATCTTCATGTTGTCGATGTGGGATTCATCATGGCCCTCCTTCGATGAGACTATTCCTACCGACATCAGATCATCATCCAGAAATTAGTCTTAGAAACAAGAAGATAGTACCTTGAGATCTTTATGCATCAATGACATATTCTCTCACTCTCGACATAGGTTCACATCATTGACCTTTGATTGAAATATTCAACTGAGTGTTCAACATCAAATCATCTATTCAAACTCAGGAAACTGTGCTAGGGTACCTTGGAGAATCATTGACATAAATGGTGATTTCCCTCGCACTTGTCAATGGTTCTCATTATTGACCAGTAATCAAGTGGTTTCTACCATGTTTAACATCAAAACATTGTAATCCCATGGATAGAATTGTACTTTGTGGAAGACGAGATAAAGAACCTGGGTATTTGTTAAGCGCTCATTTCTTTCCCTAGGTTGTGATGGAGTATTTCATATAATTCCTAGCATGGATCCACATTTGTATCATCGTGGTTGTGCTCAAATTTGCATCCATTTGACATAGATCTACATTGTATGTCTGGTACCTATGTCCAAGTTTGATTCTTCTTCACATGGATCTATGTTGTATTCTAGTAGCCATGTTTATTCGTCTCTCTCATGGATCTGCCTTGTATTGGTCTTTAACCATGATGAGGATACATTTGGATATGAGTCAAAAGTATTGATGTATTGTTGAATCCTGGTTGATGATGATCTCTGATCAAGCAATTTTTTTCCTCGAAGTGATAAATTTCTCTTTCAAATATCTCTCCTATTGTATCCCTCTACCCTCATGCTTTGGGGGGCATTCTATTACACATAAATATCGTCACCATCATGTGTTGGGGCCTAAAACATCAAACATTTCCCTCAATTCCCAAACTTTGAAGTTGGAGATTGGCCCAGACTCTTATTTTCCATGTTTGAGTCTAGCACCGCCTTTTCCTTCAATGCAAAAAGCATTACCTTCTTCAGTAACACACATTGTCTCTTGATAATAAGCGGTTCCACTACCTATGCCCTTTGATCAAAGAGCAGTTCCACCTTGGTAATGCTCTGTCTACATAGAGGAAAAGTGGTTCTCAAGTTAAAAAGATAAAAAGAGAATATTCACGAAGCTTCTCGAAGGAATACTTTGTGGCACCCTCATCCCTACTCATGTGGACCACCTAGACTTGAGATACCCCTAAGTAGGATCTCCTTTCCACCTCATTCGCCATTTTCTCAACCATCCCTATCCTCCCAAGGCCTATAAAACTTGACTCATTCCCCATGGTTGGAAGAGAGAAACATTATGCTGCTGCACTAAGGTTCTGGACAAATCTAGGGTGAGCATAGAAGGAGCAAGTTGGAGCTTTTGAGGACAAGGCATGGCATGTGAAGGAGAATCACAACACTAACTAAATGATTGTAATATTTCTTCTTCATTTTTAATGCAAAGTTGGTTCCTTTCTCCTAAAATGTATTATGTTGCAATAATTCATTTTACTATTGGATTCCTTGGTCACTAATATAGAACTGTAGAATATGTTCTGGTACTTTTGATCTTTCTTATTTGTTTGATGTGTTTGTGTAGGTATATCTGTTGAAATGCATCTCCATAGGAGACAACTACATCATACTACATAATATCCAAATGATTCATTACAGATATCTACAAGCTTTAGGGGAAGAGGCCTCCATCCTTGTTATCACTCATTTATTCTGGATCTGAACCATTCAGACCTAGAGAAACAACTCTTGTCAAGAAGAGGTGCGATATTTCTAGCAACACCATCCTAGATGGAAACCGAGTGTATATAAATATAAACCTTCATATCTAAAAAGTATTCTCACCAAAAACACCTACAATTACTTCATATCCACAATTTCAAGTGATGAACAAATATTTATTCTCAGATATCTCAAAGACCCCATGGGTGGTACCAAGAATCACAACCTTAAACCATAAAAAATATCAAAAATATGATTCATAACAATGTGGCTATAATACCATTCAATGGAATCCACAATCGTTTAAAAACAAACTACAAGCTATTAACCAGCAAACATCTAAGTACAGAAAGAGGGTTTGCAAAGGCCTAATTTGAAAAAGTTGAAAGGAAACCCACAATTAACAATCCATAATGGTGGAACGATAAATACTGAAGGTTATTTCAAAAGATTTAAAAGGAAACACACAATTCGTAATCCGCAATTGTGGAAGGATAAATGTGGAAAGTTAATTCGAAAAAGTTTAAAGGAAACCCACAATCTGCAATTGCAGATGGGTAAATGCAGAAGGTTAATTCGAAAAAGTTGAAAGGAAACACGCAATTGCAGAAGGATAAATGCAGAAGTTTAATTCAAAATTTTGAAAGGAAAACTACAATCCGCAACCTACAATTGCGGAAGTATAAACACAGAATGTTAATTCGAAAAGTTGAAATGAAACCCGCAATTGCGGAAGGATCATTGCAGAAGGCTCTTTGCGGAAAGATTAATGTAGAAAGAAAATTTTTGGAAAGATCATTGTGGAACATCATTGTGGAAATATCATTGCAGAAAGAATAATAAACATAGAAGTTCAGGACTGAACATATAAATGAATTGGAGCCAAATTGGATCCAAATGGAGGAAAAGTTGAACGAACAAGTAAAGTTTAAAACGAACATTGAACCTTCAAAATTTTAATAACCTCATGTTACAGTTAATTGGAGAAAAAGTTAATTTATTACAAAACATCACCTGTAGGTTGAAGAACACATAATGATATTTGTTCCCTTAGAAAACATCTACATTTCAAAACTGATCATGTAGCAGTAAAGTATGTTTTAGTAACAGAACAAAAACTATGACAAATGTTTTTAGCAACATGTAGGGACTTTAATGATGTGTCTATAGATATATATGTTATATCGATTTTTTTTATATTGATTTTTGAGGTGTGTGACATACTATCTTATAAATTCCTAAAATATATAAAAGCAATTTAAACTAAAAAATAAGACGAAATGTTAATTTTTTCTTAAAAGGCTTCTTAAACATCCCCACCATGTAGGAGTGATACCATATTACTTTTAATTTGTGTAAAAAGAAACTGTCAAATTCCATGCTTATGGAGCATTACTTAATCTATTGTATAAATAAATAAATAAAATAAGGTATCCCAGGAATTGTGATGAGAACAACTAACATATATTCATCACCACTCTAATTATTAAGCAAAATTATCATTAAACAATAAACATAGCGTTGAAATTAATTTATCCGTAAAATCTACAAGGAAAATGTTTCTTCCATTATAATTTGAACTATTGATTTGAGGTATGACCGCAAATGATGAAAACTCATGAGATATGTTGATTTTTATAGTATAGTGTTGAAGAGTAGAATTGAAAATATTTCTACAAAAGAGAGAACCAAACATAGGAAGTAATCCACTATCTAAAGAATTGATTGATCCACTAGAGGAAGTAATCTACTATCTAAATAACTGAAATACAAGAGAGGAAGTAATCTACTATCTAAATAATTGATTGATCTAAGAGAGGAGAGGAAGTAATCCACTATCAAAACAATTAATCTGGGTGTGATCCACATAAAAATAGTGTTAGAATACGTAATGATGACTTATGTGGCATATTGGTAAAATATCATTTAAAGACATAAAATAACTCTAATATTATAAAATAGAGTTATCCCACATGCATCATTGTAATTATATCCTTTGTAACCATTCTCTATATAAAGAGGCGGAAATTCATTTATCCCACATGTGTTATGGGATGTATTGTATTCCAAATCTCTTGGTATATAAGAGAGGTGAAAGAGACTCTTTTGGGTATGTGTTGATTGTAGTTCATCACACATCACATGTTGTGTATGTCATTTGTACACACATAATTGTGACATGATTGGGTGATGGAGTTTGATGTGATGCATATGTGAGGATGACATGTAATCTTGGAGATCTATTTTAAGAATAATGGAATATGCAACCCTTCCTGTGGATGTATCCCATACTGGGTGAACCACGTATATCGATTTTGGTAGATAGAAGGATAGACTAGTAATGTTTTTCTTAGGGTGATTCCATGAAGATGGGTAACACTTTTTGGTCAAATTTGGCGATGAAAACCTGATTTTTTACTCATGTACTAGAGAGAAGCCCTGAAAACGCATATATGCCATGTGAATTTTGACTTGCAGTAAAAAAACA
>LPNX010196146.1:497716-536924 GCA_001517045.1 Pseudotsuga menziesii
TGGTAAATCCTTAGGAATCAAATCTGATTTATTCCTGGCCTCCTAGGCGCCTTTCTGCTTTTTCTGCTTTATTGCCTGCTTTTTCAGTGTTTTAAGGCACATAGGAAAGCAAGACTAGGTGAAGTGAACTTGTTTTTTGCCCCTTTCATCCTCCACTCTTTCCTCCATGCAAAAGCATGTATGAGCTGCCATTTCACCACTCATTAGCTTGCCCATGTGCACTTGCCAATTCGTGAGCCTCATGACAGATTTGGGATCAGCTTTTTACACCTATGGGGGATTTGCCTATTTTGGGTAAGCCTGCTTTATGCTAGTTTTGGATGCCTCCTTATGCATTCGACCTATTGATGTATTCTATATATTCAACAACCTATGTTATTACAGGGTTGGCTATTGTACACTGAGTTAATATAATTTTGTGTTACAGCTCCATATTCAGTCTCCATTGTTGACAATTTTGCATGATCAATTGTAATTTGTTGTGAGTGAAATTAATCTATTGCTGGTCAGAATTTCTACATTGATTTCCTTGAATTTAAATGATTTTTCATGCATTCAAGACTATTTATCTAAGTATAAAACTCTTAGATTATTATGTGCTGAATGCAAGATTAAGAAAGAAGACAAATAATGTATTTATCATATTCTTTCAAAACTTGGACCTACATATTCTGTTTTTGTATCTACATTCTACTCCATGAAAGAATCATTGCCAGCAGCTAGCTATCAAGAGCCTAGCCTTGAATCCTTTTTTGATTCCTTAATTAGAGAGCAAGATAAGCTCATTCATCTTGGAATAATTAACAATGCAGATACATCTGGGAAAGCCTTATCGTCCCAACAGAAAGAAAAGTCCAAGCCTCCCAAGAAATAGAATTCTCACAATAATAAGACAAACAACAAGGGTCCCAAACCCTCTCAGTCAGCTCCTCCTTTAAAAAATGACAAAGGATACAAGCAAAAAGGAAAGAAGACTGAGCGTCATTGCAATTTTTGTGGGAAAGATAATCATGAAAGTCACTGGAAAGCAGCAAAAAGAATACTTCGATATATTCAAGGTACAATTCAGTTTGGGATTCATTACAGTACAGGGGGGAAACCTTTGTTGGTTGGTTCCACTGATTCAGATTGGGCAGGTGATCCTGATGATCGGAAGTCTACTGCAGGTTATGTTTTCAGTCTGGGATCTGGACCTGTCACTTGGGCTTGTAAGAAACAACAAGCTCTTGCTCTTTCTTCAGCAGAAGCAGAATATAGAGCCATAGTTAATGCCAATCAGGAAGCTTTATGGCTTTGACAGATTCTTTCAGAGTTTAGATTCGAGTAGTAGCAGCCTACTCCACTTTGGTGTGACAATCAAAGTGCCATCAAGCTTGCCAAAGATCCAGTTCTACATCAGCGTAGAAAACACATTGAGCTACACATGCACTTCATCAGAAATATTGTTCATGATCGTGTTATTGAAGTGCTCTATTGTCCTACAGATGATCAAGTTGCTGACATCTTCACCAAGTCTCTTACAGAAGCGAAGTTTTCTAAACTTCGGTCTATGTTAGGAGTTCAGGAATGTGTCCTTAAGGGGGGATAGGCTCTAATGCCTCCTTCCTTCTCCTAATAATGTCACTTTTGTAAATCCTTCAATCCTATCCCAAGTTGTTCTTAAGGGGGGATGTTAGGATATTTAGACACTTAGGAGTTAGTTAAGATCAACTTGTGTAATATATCCGTTAGGTAAAAGTGTGTTTCTTTAGTATGCATTAGTATGCATTTGTAAATATTCTAATCCGATGGTCATGATATGTTCTAGACATAGAGTGATCCAATGGTTCAACTTCTCTTAGATCATACCTACCATTGATCCGTGGCTTAACACCCGATTGGTCTATGATCTCTATTTAAAGAGCATAGAGGGTCCTTGGCTAGTTGATCGATTATGAGAAGCTCATGTAACTTTCTTTCTTTTACAAAATAAATTGCTCCAAGTAGCTATTTGGATGGGGCCGTGGACTGTTTCCCTCTCGAGGGTTTTAACCACGTGAAAAACATTGGTGTATTGATCTGTGATATGTTTGTGTGAAGCGGTTGTTCTTGCTGTTCGGTCATTTGGGAGTACCCTGTGTACCCTAACAGATGCTTCTATATGTGTTATCTTGTGATAATTATTTGTTTTATTTATATGTTATTGATGACCTTTGTGAAAAATAAAAATCGTAGTTTTTATAATCAATCTCTTTATGATCATTATATTCTCTTGCTAATTAATTTCTTGATTAAAATCATTTTTTGAATCTATGTGATATCATATTTTTGGTTTGTCATAAGTTCTTTAATTGAGGTATAATTTTCTTTTTTCATGTATTGCAAAGACTGTATCTAGTTCATTTGTTGTTTGTCTCTAGCATTCCTATATGGAAGCATTGACATGTGTTACTTACCTCTAATGTTTCCATATGGAATCACTGACATTTCTAGGGCATTTCATCTCTTTTATATTACCATGATGTTAACAAGGAATGAACCCATGATTATGGCCATTAGTGACTTGTCATTTTATAATTTATAAGTGATATAATGGGTTGATCATAATTTGGTATATATTGATCATGGTAAACACTTTGATATATTTTGATATATTCCATGTCATGCTTATTTCGATCATCTTTTACTCAATGTTTATATGGCTTTAAGCAATCTTATAATCCTGAAATATTTGTCATGAACACCTTGTTTTTGTTGCATTGATATTTATATTATTATGATTGCATAGGTTTTATTTTTCCTACTTGTCTATAACATTCCTATATGGAAGCATTGACATGTGTTTCTTTCCTATATGGAAGCATTGACATTTTTAGGGCATTCATCTCATGCATATTAAAATGATGTTAACAAGAAATGGACTTATGCTAAAGATTAGTTGCTTGATGACTATATTTTTTCATATATTTAAGTGCTATCTTGGCTCCTTATTCTATATTGGTATCTATTATGCTCACTCATGTTTATTCTCCTCTATTTATTATATCATGCAATGTATTTTTTCTTGATAATATTTTGCTCAAAATTTATATGGTCCCGCATAGAAGCGATAACATATAAGCAATTCCTATTATTTATATGTTCTTGAGCAATGACATTTTATCATCTCTTGTGTTTTGGGCTAGTCATGTTTATTATATGCTTTACTCTTGGAAGTTATTTTGTGTAGATTAAATATATATGTTGTGGGATAGTCTTCTTCTGTTATTACTTCCTTGTTTAATCATATGATGGTTGCGGATCTTGGGTTCTTCAGCTTTGTTCCACTTTTAAACTTATCCTTGAATGCAACAAAGATGGTTGATGTTAAGAAGGAATGTAATGTTGAATTTTATCATATTATATCACAATATTCTAGTAATGTTGTATGATGGATGTAATTTCCTCTTCTGCTTAGGAATTTGAGGACTAACCCGCTAACCTATGTGATTCCTATAGATTCAAGCTGGTACTGACAGTCAAGGAATCAGTCGAAGACTGATGCCATATATAGAAGATCCAGGGCATAAATATTATATCACCATTTGGGTCGAAGAGGGCCACTAGCGCTAAAGGCCACCTACATGCATGACATTCAGGCATTATTTAATGATGCATGCACCCAATTAAGTCTCCATGTGCATGCATGCAAGTCAACTGCAAATTAGAAGATAAAGTGACCTAATTAGGTCAAAAGTTAGGGTTTGCGCATGCATGCAAGTCAACTGCAAATTAGAATATAAAGTGACCTAATTAGGTCAAAAGTTAGGGTTTTCACAATTGAAAGTTATAAAAGAAAGATAAAGTGAAGGGAGAAGTCACTTATGTGATAATTGATTTGTGGAGTCGAATTAGAGAGCTCGGCGAGCTAAGTTGGGGTTGAGCACATGCTCAGCTAACTGGTGTATTTCGACAGCGAAATATATTTTCCCTAGTTCATCATCAGGTTGGATCATCCAAGTTCAACACTAGTTCATCATCAAGTTACATTCAACAGTTATTCTGGGAAGTTGATTATTCATCCATCCAGATGGTTTCACTGTCACATCATGATTAGAGATAAAGCAATTCGTTTTCCTACCTACAGGGTTTAGAACTTTCACATGCTGCTTCCATCATCATCAAAGGGGTATTATAACCCTAGTGCACATCATCTGGGTTTCCAACAGTAGATTATTTATTATTCTGGAGCTTATACAGTTTGAGAGGAGGGTGCATTCACCTATGGAGGACGATTTGGTGTATCTCCTTATTCCTCCGGCAGAATCCTTGCATGTTGGGACCAGTCTCTTCACCATCAACTGATCTATATACTGGTATGTACATGCATTGATTTCTTCTATTTTATAGCATCTCAGTATTTTTCTAGGGAACATATTTGCATGCAACTGCATGCATGCAAAGTTTGGGGTTTGCTTTCCTATTTGATTAAGAAGTAAGTCTATTAGCCATCTACAGTATACTCATAAACAGGAAAATATCAGTTTGAGATATTACAGTGGTATCAGAGCTATTTTCCTTGCCAGATGTGGGCATGCAAAAATTATAAATGAATCTAGGAGACCCATACAACATTACTCACAGGAGACAGAGGTATAGAGACAGAGAAGAGGAGTTAGAGGACATAGATTTGGGGAACAGAGAGTACCAGTTTGAAAAAGGCAAAGAAATAATGGTCGGTGATGATAAAATATCTTTTAATAGTCTCATATCATCCATAAAATAACTCACCACTGGGAAAAAAGAAATGATGAGCACCTTCAGGAAAATGACTGAGAAGAATGGGCCCACCCCAAACAATCCCTTATTTCCCAACAGTGATAGGGTATCCACCAGCAGTAGTAGGGAGCACTTACATACCAACATGTAGAGCCATCCCCATATATACAAGCCTTTCTGACCTACCATGCCTCAATTCTTAGATAGTCCAGCTGCAGTGCCTCTAGCACAACCAGAACCAGAAGAACCCATGAGTTCCTATTTGAGAGAATATAGGGATTTAGGAGAGGACTTCCATTCAGCCATGACCTTCACTGACTTATGCCACTTTAAAATTAAGAACAAAACCAAAGCTTACAATAGGCCATTCACCCAGAACTATGAGTTACAGTGCACCATATGGAAACTGACTATCCCTACCTTTGAGGGCACCCGGGGTAGCCCAACTAGGAATTGGGTGCAGAAGTTGGATACATAATTCTAGCTCAACCCCATGATTGATACAAATGCCATTAAATTGGATACTTTGCATTTGGACAGAGAAGCACATGAGCGGTGGTACCACAGGTTAGTGACACTGGGTCACAACACCATCACCTCATACACAGATTTTACACAGAGGCTCATTGAGCGGTTTGATCAAAAGATCCAGAGGTACACTTTAGGGAGCTGGCACAGCTCAAGTAGATAGGGAGTGTAGATGCTTTTATTTCTAAGTTTTAGAGGATAATAGTCATGGTCATAGATATATCAGAGAGCGGGTTGATTATGTTGTTCACTGAGGCTCTCACTGAACCCTTACGGGGATGGGTCAAGTCTTATAGGCCCACCACCCTAGCAGATGCCATCAGACGGACTAGAGACTTGCAGGATGCAGTGCCCAAAAATAGGTTTCCTCCTAGGACCAATGTTCCTATTAAAGATAAATAAAGGAAACCATGGCCCAAGAAAGAATGGATGGATAATGATACCCGATAGGACCTTAGAAGAAAAAAGTTATGTTTCACTTGCCAGGAACCATGGATAGCAGATCACAAATGTTCAGGAAAAGGAAAGGCCTACTACATAGAGGCTTATTCTGACAGTGAGGAGGATGAGGATTACCAGGATCGGGAGCAGGGAGAGACAACAGAGACAGTTGCTAAGGGACAAGCCTCAGGAGGTACCATTGCTACCATGATAGGGGTTCCTAGATTCCACACTCTTCAGCTCAGAGGTACCATACAGGGCCACAGAGTGGGAGTACTAATAGGTGGTGGGTAATCCCACAACTTTATTGATGTTGCATGGGTTAAAAAGAGAGACATTCAAACTAATAGCTTTGATGGGTTTTCGGTAGTAGCATCAAGTCACACCATGGAGTGTAGTCAGAGGATTCCTAAATTAAAGGTAATGCTTGGGAATTATACAGTGATAGAGACATTCTATGTGGTCGATGTACCTGACATGAATGTGGTACTAGGGTTTCAGTGGTTGTATTCCATAGGGAAGTATTCCACAAATTACCAGACCATGGAGATGGAGTTTACAAGAGTAGAAGGACAGAAGGTGGTATTCAGAGGGATGAATACCTATCCTCCCACAGCAGTGACATCACATAGGATGGAGGCAGTACTCTGGTAGGGAGATATTGAATGGGTTGCAGAGTGTATGGTTACCTTCAGGAAACCACCAAATGAGGCCAAACAACATCCAACAGATATAGAGGCCTTACTATAGAAGCACAAGGTAGTATTCGGAGACCTTCCAGAAGGTCGACCTCCATATAGGGGATTTTAGCACATTATTGATTTAGAGGAGGGGACCCAAGTAGTTATCACTACTACTTACAGACATCCCAAGAGGTATAAAGATGAGATCGAGAGTACAATCAAGGAACTACTCAAGCTGGGATACATCAAACCTAGCTCCTGTCCCTTTGCATCTTCAATAGTGCTAGTGAAGAAAAAGGATGGAACCTTATGCATGTGCATTGATTACAGGGAACTCAATAAGAAGACCATAAAGAACAGGTATCCCATCCCTAGGATTTATGAGTTAATGGATGAACTACAGGGGGAAAAGTACTTTTCCAAAATTGATCTCTGCTCAGGGTACCATCAGATTCGGGTCAGGGAACAAGATGTTCCAAAGACCACTTTCCATTTCCACTACGGACATTATGAGTTTCTAGTGATTCCATTTGGGCTCACTAATGCACCAGCTACTTTCCAATCATGCATGAACCATATCTTCAGGACATAGTTGCGTAAATGTATTCTGGTATTCTTCGACAACATATTGATATACAGCCGGACTTGGGAAGAACATTTGAGACATCTTGATGAAGTACATGGTATTCTACAGGAGCAGTCACTATATGCCAAAATGTCAAAGTGTGAGTTCAGCATGCAATAAATGTTGTACTTAGGACATGTGATAGGGGCCAATGGGGTCCAAGTGCACTTAGAGAAGATTTAGGCAATTTTTGGATTGGCCTACACCTAAAAATGTGACAGAACTAAGGGGATTTTTGGGCCTTTGCACCTACTACAAGAGGTATGTCGATGGATTCTCACAGATGACCGAACCCCTCATAGATATTACCAAGAAGGGACCATTTAGTTGGTCGGAGGCAGCACAACAAACATTTGAGAAAATGAAGGAGGTAATGAGTTCATGCCCAGTATTAGCTTTACCAGACTTTTCTCAATCCTTTGTGTTAGAATGTGATACTTCAGAAGAGGGAATTGGGGTAGTTTGATGCAGAACAACCACCCCACTGCATTTGAGAGCAGGAAGCTCAAATACTATGAGCGTCACTATTCGATATATGACAAAGAGATGTTATCTATCCTCCATGTGCTAACCAAGTTCAGGTAGTACTTAGTAGGTGCCAAGTTCAAGGTTAAGACAGATCACAACAGCCTAAAATACTTCCCAGAGAAGAAAGAGCTAAACGAGAGACAACAGAAATGGGTAAGTAAAATTCAGGATTATGACTTTGAGATTGAGTATGTAAAGGGTAAGAGCAATGTAGTGGTCGATGCACTTTCCAGAATACCAGCTACGTTATCCCTTTTGAGCATCTCATCAGATTGGAGGTCTCATCTTTTGGTTGAGTACTCCAAAGATAAGTTTGCTTGTGAGCTATTGGATGGACAGATTCAGGATGATAGGTACAAGTTCATTGATGATATCATATACTACATCCCTTACCTATTCCCGAGCAGAAATGGGAGAGCGTTTCTATGGACTTCATTACTGGGTTGCCCAAGGTCCAAGGCAGAGACTGCTTGTACGTAGTAGTGGACAGATTGACTAAGTTTGCTCACTTCTTTTCCATATCATTAGATTATTCAGTAGCACAGGAAGCAGAACTATTTTCAGAGAGGTATTTAGACTCCATGGGTTACCCAAGACCATTGTCAATGACAAGGACATTAAATTCACAAGAACCTTTTGGCAAGAGCTTTTCCGGTTAGTGGGGACCGAGTTAGCCATGAGCACAAGTTATCATCCGCAGAGTGACGGGCAAATGGAGATTATTAATAAATGGATTGAGGGATACTTGAGAAATTACGTATCAGGTTAGTAGAGGACATGGATCAAATGGTTACACTTGGGTGAACATTATTACAACACCACCTACCATATGACCATTAGGATGACCCCTTTTCGAGCCCTGTATGGGTATGATGCTTCCACTTTTGCAAACCGGATATTTGGTGATACTAGGGCCCCCAAGTCCAAGGAGTGGATTCAGGAGGGTCAAGATATCCTCAAGATACTCAGGGAGAACATACAGGCTGCTCAGAATCAATAGAAGATATATGCAGATAGGCATAGAGTTGAACGTAGCTTTGAGGTGGGAGACTTTGCTTATTTACACCTCCGGCCTTACCAACAGTCATCTCTTAAAAAGAAAGGAGCAGAAAAAATTCAAACTCATTTCTATGGTCCATACAAGATAATTCGGAAGGTGGGAGAGGTAGCATATGAGCTAGAAATACCCCCAGAGAGCAAGATTCACAATGTATTTCATGTCTCCAATCTCAAGAAGGTGGTTGGTCAGTAGATTGTTACATCTTCTGAGCTACCTCCCCTTGATGATGAGGGGCAATTGGTTCTTATTTCAGAACACATCCTAGAGGTGCGAGAGTGAAAACTGAGGAACAGAATCATCACAAATTACTTGGTTCAATGGAAAGATCTACCTATAGAGGAGGCTACTTGGGAGGCAGAACAGGTATTACAGCACCTAGCTTTACAGTTGCTTAAGGGCAAGCAAATTCGAGCGGGGAGGACTGTAATTTCCTCTTTTGCTTAGGCATTTGAGGACCAACCTGCTAACCTATGTGATTCCTATAGGTTCGAGAGGGTACTGACAGTTAAGGAATCAGCCGAAGACTGATTCCATATATAAAAGATCTAGGGCATCAATATTATATCACCTTTGGGTTGAAGAGGGCCACTAGAGCCAAAGGCCACCTGCATGCATGACATTCGGGCATTATTTAATGATGCATGCACCCAATTAAGTCTCCATGCGCATGCATGCAAGTCAACTACAAATTAGAAGATAAAGTGACCTAAGTAGGTCAAAAGTTAGGGTTTTCACATGCATGAAATTCAACTACAATTTAGAAGATACAGTGACCTAATTAGGTCAAAAGTTAGGGTTTTCGCAGTTGAAGGTTATAAAAGAAAGATAAAGTGAAGGGAGAAGTCACTTATGTGATAATTGATTTGTGGAGTCAAATTGGAGAGCTCGGTAAGCTAGGTTGGGGTTGAGCGTATGCTTAGCTAACTGGTGTATTTCGGCAGCGAAATCTATCTTCCCTAGTTCATCATCAGGTTGGATCATCCAGGTTCAACACTAGTTCATCATCAGGTTACATTCAACAGTTATTCCGGGAAGTTGATTATTCATCTATCCAGAGGGTTTCACTATCACATCATGTCACCATGATTAGAGACAAATCAATTTTTTTTTCCTACCTACATGGTTTAGAACTTTCGCATGTTTCTTCCATCATCATCAGAGGGGTATTATAACACTAGTGCACATCATTCGGGTTTCCAGCAGCAGCTTATTTATTATTCTGGAGCTTATACAGTTTGAGAGGAGGGCGCATTCACTTGTGGAGGACGATTTGGTGTATCTCCTTATTCCTCCAACAGAATCCTTTCATGATGGGACCAGTCTCTTCACCATCAGCTGATCTATATACTGGTATGTACATGCATTGATTTCTCCTATTTTATAGCATCTCAGTATTTTTCTAGGGCACATATTTGCATGCAAAGTTTGGGGTTTGCTTTCCTATTTGATTAAGAAGTAAGTCTATTAGCCATATACAGTATACACATAAACAGGAAAATATCATTTTGGGATATTACAATGGACATGCATCTTCTACTATTCATGCATCTTTCAGTTGTGTTGTGAAGAATGTTTGCTTGGCTCATGTTTCGATGGAAAGACCATTCGGGTCTTGTATTCTCAATGTAATCTTCAGTAAGAGCTCTCTAAAGTCTATTTTGATGTATGGATTTAGGGTTATTTCCTTTGTCATATGGTCTATTGCAGAGTTCTTTTAGCTATCAGTTGAGTTACAGGTTGTGATATTTTTGCATTCGCATGTTTTGTTTTATTGGCCATACAATGTTTTGTTATGCAAACATTCATCATACAACTTGGCTCAGATGCAGTTTCATGAGAAGTGGATGTTGTCTTCATCAAGTCCATGAGGTAAAGTGTGTTTTTTATTCGTATCATATGCAACATTTTGGAAGTTGTCATCAAGGGGAATGTTGGTGTCTTTCCACCTTCCTTCCATTTGTATTCTTTCTCCCAGTCATCATAAAGGAGGAGTGTTAGAATATGTAATGATGAATTATGTGGTATATTGGTAAAATATCATTTAAAGGCATAAAATAACTCTAATATTATAAAATAGAGTTATCCCACATGGATCATTGTAATTATATCATTTGCAACCATTCTCTATATAAAGAGGTGGAAATTCATTTATCCCACATGTGTTATGGGATTTATTATAATCCAAATCTCTTGGTATATAAGAGAGTGAAGGAGACCCTTTTGGGTATGTGATGATTGTAGTTTATCACACATCACATGTTGTGTATGTCATTTGTACAAAAATTATTGTGACATGATTGGGCTATGGAGATAGATGTGATGCATATGTGAGGATGCCACGTAATCTTGCAGATATATATTCAGAATAATGGAAGATGCAACCCTTCACATGGACGTAGCCCATATTGGGTGAACCACTTATATCAACCAGTGTTAGAATATGTAATTATGAATTATGTGGTATATTGGTAAAATATCGTTTAAATGCATAAAATAACTCTAATATTATAAAATAGAGTTATCCACATTTATCATTGTAATTATATCCTTTGTAACCATTCTCTATATAAAGAGGTGGAAATTCATTTATCCCACATATATTATGGGATGTATTGTAATCCAAATTTCTTGGTATATAAGAGAGGTGAAGGAGACCCTTTTGGGCATGTGTTGATTGTAGTTCATCACACACCACATGTTGTGTATGTCATTTTTACACACATGATTGTGACATGGTTGGGTGATGGAGCTTGATGTGATGCATATGTCAGAATGACATGTAATCTTGGAGATCTATTTTCATAATAATGGAATATGCAACCCTTCCCATGGACATATCCCATATTGGGTGAACCATGTATATCGGTGTTCTTGTAATGTCCCCATTCAAATAATTGCATAATAGGACAATTCCATCAACCCTACTAGTTCCCTAGGTTGGATGGATACATTTGGAATTTTAATAAATGAGCTAATAAATGATGTTTAGATATTAGAATTAAATATATATTTAATAATGTATCTTATTAAATAAATACAAGATAAAATTGAATTGGAAATGGAGCATGGAGACACATGGAGACTATGGGGCCCACACAAGCTAGAAATTTGGTACCACATGGCATCCTCCTCTTGCAATTTCGAATCCATGGGAAGCCTAAAGGTTCTTGGATGAGTTAGAAGGATAAGACACTTATCCATATACATCATAGGTCAAATTTGGGAGGAAATGTAACTTACATGGAATATGAAGAGTCATTTTGGAGCTAGTGAGACACTTGACTAGATTCCCTAGCTCTATGACAACAATGATGAAGATGCTATGACACCTATGACACAAATCAGATCTGAAGGCTGACATATGACATATCTGACATGTCAGGTAAAAATAGAACATCCAAGAGAGCTCTCATGGAGTTGGGGTAGCTCAATGGGATCCAACTCGAATTTGGGGAAGGTGGAAGGCTAGGAAAGGGAGGACACATGGAAAATCCTAAGCACACACCCTAATTCGAATTGGCTTGAGTTTGTGGATAGACTGGGAACCTGAGAAGGATAAGGACTTTTATAAAATATAGGAAGCATCCAAGAGAATGGATTTTGATCATTTGAGAAATTGTCATCTGTGAATTGTGAGAGCTAGTGGATGACTAGTTTTCTTGCCTTAGCCAATTTTGAGGGTGAAAGATTCCCATCCAAGTTGGTGTTTGGAGAGGCCACTCAGGTATTTCAAGGAGATTTAATGGATTTGTAATTTTAGGTGGAAGCTCATGTGTTCTTCTATTCAGCACTTCCTCTCAACCATTTCCGGTTTTCTTTGCATATTCATGCTCATGGAGGGATTACGCCTTGGGTGAGCTCTTGTACTCTTTGGGAGAGATATTCTTGATATATTTATGATTGTAATCAGTTCAATATTCTCTTTTCTTCATTCTCATAAAGTTTCAAGTCGAAATACCCAATATTTGTATGTCAAAATGACTTTTAATGAGAAAACAAGACCATTTCCACTCTATTTTGATATATGCCATGGTAATGCTTATTATTTTGAATGGATGTAACGAACATACATAGGATAATAATTAAATAAAATAATAATTGCTAAATAGTAGTTAGATATTAATGTGAAGGGACATAACCATATTAAAAGGTGATCTATGTTGTAATACCCTATCATCTCTTATCTATCAATCAATATATTATTATAATGGCTTATTTGATCTACCAAGTCTTTTTGTGAATATAATTGTATGAGCGAATAATTATTCGCTTCAATGGAGGAATATATATCTGATAAATTTATGATGAATGAGATGTAATTAATGTTTATTTAAATTCTCATGTTCATTACTTAATCATTGGAATCCATTTTACTCATTTTTATTGCATTGGGAGAAGATTTGGTGTAATTTCCCCAAGGGTTGAAATTGTGATTTGGGAGCTATTTTGAAAAGAGTCATAACAACCTGTATAAACTAAAACATGATGCATATGAGACTATAAAAATTTTTCCTACACATACTCTACCTCTTTTCATAAATTCAAGTGGGGTTGGGAGCATTTGAGAAGCCATTTCCAGCATTTACCCGGGTGGGAATTAGAACCCCAAATTGCTAGTAAAGACTCCTACTTTGATCAGAATATAAAACTAGTTTGCAGAAGTGATTAGAGGGTTATAAATAATCTATGAACATAATATTTAAGTATTAATATCATTCATACACACTCTAATAATATTTTGGAGCAATTGGGCCAATTTGGAGACCTAGACATCAAAACTAGTCAAAGGTCGAAATAGGGAAAAAAAGTGAAAAAATTGGTCATTTAATAAAAATTCTAAAAGGAAAATTACAAGTGGAATCATAGCATGGTATTGGTACCTGATGGTCATAAAAAGGAGTCAAATCAATAAGCCACTACCCTTAGATCCTGGAGTTGAGGGTGTTTTTGTTGGAGAAGAAGAAGTAGTAGAAGAAGAGGTACATTCTGCTGAAACTATGACTAAGGAGAGGAAGGGATACACTGATCCTGAGAAGGTGGAATATATTAAACTCATACAACCTATATTTTATGACATAATCAAGAACATGAACCAGTAGCTTATGAAAGGGTTCAAATTGTTGGTTAGCCAATTTGGAAGCAAATTAGGAGTAATAAGAGATAGCAGTAGTTCACAATCAGAAGAAAAGAAGACAATGGGTGAGCATATTTTCTCAAGAATAGGACCTCATAATAGACTCCATTAATTTCATATCACACCAAGGCCTGCTGCACCTAAATTTATTGTACCAAAATAAGAGCCTAACATTCAACTTGAACTTGCTACAATGGCAAAAGAATGGGATAAATTGGATGAAGATTGTAAAAGAAGTGTACCATTTGATCATTACTTTCTTGCTGTAAACAAACTCAAAAAGAAGGAAGATAATAAGTCTCTATACAAAAACAAAGACTTAAATTTTTCCATTAGTAAAGTTACACTCCCTACTTTTGATGGTTCCTCTCAAAGCTCTGCTAACACTTGGGTGAAAAAATTAGATGTGTATTTTCAGCTGAATCCAATGGTGGAAGAAGATGCCTTAAAAATGGCCATATCGCACTTGGAAGGAGATTCTAACGAATGGTGGTTACATGGCCTGAAAACTTTGGGTCATGATAATTTTAACACATATGGATAATTTATTGACAGGGTACTAGAGATATTTGAGCAAAAAGATCTGGAATTGTCTTTCAAAGAACTAGCACAATTGAAGCAAGTTGGGATCCCGACTGATTATATGATGGAATTTCAAAAATTATCAGTCAAGGTGGATGATGTGTCTATGGGAAGGTTATTATTGCTTTTCATTGAAGGTTTGGATGAACCCTTAAAATGTTTGGTTAAATCCCACAATCCCACTACATTAAAAGATGCAATGAGATTGACTAGAGATCTCCAAAATGTGCTTCCCATAACAATATTTCCTCCTAAGCCTAAATTTATATTTGAAAGGAAGCCTTGGAAAATAGATGCACTTGATAAGAATCCTTTGCAAAGAGATTCAATTGAAAATAATAAGAAATAAGGAATAAACAGGGATGAACTTCGAAGAAAAAAATTGTGCTTCACATGCTTTCAACCATGGACACCGGGGCATAAATGCACTAAGGGAAAAGCTCAATACATAGAAGTATTTTATGATAATGATGAGTATGAAGGGGGTATGTATGAAGAAGGAAACAATTCATATCAAGATGAATCATATTAAACATCATATGAAGAATAAAAACAAGAAGAAAATCAGCCCTCATCGGACAAAACAAGAATGAGAGTACTTTCAGCAGTGCCTCGCTGTCACACTATTCGATGCAAGGGTGTGGTATTAGGACAAATATCTTCAGTTTTTGTATATGAAGGAGTGACACATAACTTAATTGATGCAGATATGGTGGAGAAAGGAATATACCTACTGAAACATTCGATGGATTCATAGTTGTCATTCTCGATCACACCACATTGCAGTGCAAAACATGGGTTCCAAAGCTGCAAGTCACAGTCGGTAACTATAATTTTGTTGATAGTTTTTATGTGGTTGATGTTGCTAATAATAATGTGGTTTTGGGAGTGCAATGGCTATATTCTATAGGGGAGTATATAGTAAATTATGAAATTCTTGAGATGAAATTTCAAGATTCTAAAGGTGTACTAAGGGTTGTCAGGGGGCAGCACACTTACCCAAATCAAGTAGTGACTTGCAATAGTATGAGATATATATTGAGGCATGGGGACATAGAATGGGATGATGAATTTCATATCACATATCCCAAGACAAACATAAAGGATTTTTAACACCCAAACGAGATATAGAAACTATTTAAAAAGTATGAAAAAGGTTTTAGATATCTTCCACATGGTAGACCACCTGATATGGGGGGCGCACAACATTGTTTTGGAGGAGGGGACTCCACCCACTCAGATACCACCTTATAGACATCCAAATAAATTCATATATGAGATTGAGAAGTACATCCAAAAACTCTTAGAGTTTGGACTCATTATACCAATCTCTATCCCTTATTCTTCTTCAGTAGTGTTGGTAAAGAAAAAAGATGGAACCTTGAGAATGTGTATAGATTTTAGAGCTCTAAACAAGAAGACAAACAAGAATAGGTGTCCTATTCCTAGGATTTATGGGCTCATGGATGAGCTATTTGGATCCAAATATTTCTCCAAAATTGACCTTAGATCAAGTTATCACCAAATTTGAATGAAGGAAGAAGATGTGCAAAATACTACTTTTCGATGTCATTATGGTCACTTTGAGTTTCTTGTTATGCCATTTGGATTAACCAATTCTCCAGCCACATTTCAAGCATGCATGAATAGAATATTTTGAAAGAATCTTAGAAGGTTTTTTTTGGTCTTCTTTGATGATATTCTCATTTACAGTAAAACTTGGGAAGAGCATTTGCATCATCTAGAGATTGTGTTGAGAACTTTGCAAGAACAATCCTGGTTTGCTAAGATGTCTAGATGTGAATTTGGGATGAAGGAGCTATTGTATATTGGGAACATTATTGGGAAATAAGGATTGAAATTACACATGGAAAAAATCATGGCTATATTAGAATGGTCATCACCAAAAAACATCATCGAATTAAGAGGTTTCATTGGAGTATGCACCTATTACAAAAAGTTTGTGAAAGGGTTCTCCAAGTTGACTTCTCCACTCACTCATTTGAATAAGAAGGATGATTTAAAGTGGGATGAAGAGGCTAAAAAGGCCTTCCAAAAAATTAAAGAGGTAACGAGTAGTTGTACCATACTTGCATTACCTGATTTTTCTAAGCATTTTGTTGTTGAATGTGATGCTTCAGGTGGAGGAATAGGGGTTGTCCTAAAGCAAGGCCAACACCCTATAGCCTTTTAGAGCAGAAAGTTGCAGCCTCATGAAAAAATATACTCCATATATGAAAAATTAACATTATCCATCATGCATGTATTGTCCAAGTTTCGACAATACTTGGTAAGAAACAAGTTTGTGGTGAAAACTGACCACAATAGCCTAAGGCACTTCCTCACCCAAAAGGATATAAATGAAAGGAAACATAAGTGGGTAAGAAATATTCAAGATTATGATTTTTATATTGAATATGTAAAAGGGAAGAATAACATTGTAGCAGATGCATTATCTCGAAGACCTTCTTTTTCTCTCATGGACATTGCTAAAGATTGGAAAAATATGTTACTAGTTGAATATGCCAAAGATAAATTTGCTTGTGATGTGCTAGATGGAGTCAAGGGGGAGGATAACTATAGGATTTTGAATGGTATGATATATTATAAGGGAATAATTTATTTGGTTCAAGATTCAAAGCTCAAGTACAAAATTTTGCAAGCAGCACATGATTCCCCACTAGTTGGCCATCCAGGGATCTTCAAAACTTATAGGCAATTGAGGAAAAGATTATTTTGGAAGGGGGTGAAGGAAGATGTTCAGAAATGTGTGAATGAATGTAAGGTATGTCAGCAAAACAAATCATAACTTACATGCCCAACTGGTTTATTGCAACCATTTCCCATTCCGAAGCAAAAATGGGACAGTATCTCAATGGACTTCATCATCGGCTTGCCCAAATATTTGGGTAAGGATTGCATATATGTGGTAGTGGATAGATTGAAAAAAAATTCTCATTTATTTTCTGTTACATAATCTTTCATTTCTGCACAAGTGACTGATATTTTTTTCAAATAAATCTTCAAATTACATGGCCTCCCTAAGAGCAATGTAAGTGATAGAGATAGTAGACTCATGGTTTCTTTTTGGCAAGAAATTTTTATATTGGTGGGAACTCAGTTGAATCCAAGAATAACCTATCATCCACAAACTGATAGCCAAACAGAGAGGGTGAACCAATGGTTTGAAGGGTACCTAAGAAACTATGTGGGAGAGCAGCAAAAATCATGGACAAAATGGCTACACTTGGGTGAGTTTTTCTACAACACCACTTTTCATATGTCAATAGGGATGTCTCCTTTCAAAGAATTATATGTTTATCATGCAATTACCTTTTTTGAGATGATATTTGGTGATAGTAGAGCTGAAAAAGCTAAATATTGGGTGGAAGAGAGCCAAGAAATTGAAATCTTTTGAAAAGCAATTTGCAGGTAGTCCAAAATCAACAAAAAAAATATGTAGATAGACATAGAGAAGAAAGAACCTTTTAGGTTAATGATTTAGTATATTTGAGCTTGCATCCATACAAACAAAAATCTCCCAAAAATAATGGGGCAGAAAAGCTAAAACCAAGATACTATGGCCCATACAAGGTAGTTCGGAAGATTGGGGAAGTAGCATATGAGTTGGAATTTCTGGAAGGGAGTAAAATCAATAATGTATTCGATGTTTCTTGTCTCAAAAACGATATTGGTCAGAAAATTGTCACTTCAGAAATAATTTCTCCCTTGGATGATGAAGTTCAATATCTTACACTTGTTCCAGAAAATATTTTGAGGACAAGGGAAAGAAGATTGAGAAGCAGAACTATCAAAGCATACTTAGTACAATGGAAGGATCTACCAAGTGAATATCCCACATGGGAAGAGAAGAATATTATGCAGCATCCAAATATTAAATTTCTTGAGGAAAATAAATCTTGGGTGGGGAGGACTGTAATGTCCCCATTCAAATAATTGCATAGCATGGCAATTCCATCAATCCTACTAGTTCCCTAGGTTGGATGGATACATTTGGAATTTTAATAAGGGAGCTAATAAATGATGTTCAGACATTAGAATGGGATAAATAATTAATAATGTAGCTTATTATATGAATACAAGAGAAAATTGAAGTGTCAATGGAGCATGGAGACACATGGAGACTATGGGTCCCACACAATCTAGAAATTTGGTGCCACATGGCATCCTCCTCTTGCAATTTCGAATCCATGGGAATCCTAAAGGTTATTGGATGAGTTAGAAGGATAATACACTTGTCCATATGCATCATCGGTCAAATTTTTTAGGAAATGTACCTTACATGGGAGAGGAAGAGTCATTTTGGAGCTAGTGAGACACTTGGACTAGATTCCCTAGATCTATGACAACAATGATGAAGATGCTATGACAACTATGACACAAATCAGATCTGAAGGCTGACATATGACATATTTGACATGTCAAGTCAAAATAGAGCATCCAAGAGAGCTCTCATGGAGTTGGGGAAGCTCAATGGGCTCCACCTCGAATCTGGGGAAGGTGGAAGGCTAGGAAACGGAGGACACATGGAAAATCATGAGCACACACCCTAATTAAAATTTGCTTGATTTTGTGGATGGATTGGGAAAATTAGAAGGCTAAGGATGTTTATGAAATATAGTAAGCAACCAAGAGAAGGGATTTTTATCATTTGTGAATTCTGAGAGCTAGTGGATGCACTACAACAAATCCTGGAATTAGCGTCCCTTTTTAGTGTAATTTTTTTTACATTGAGTGGTAAAATTAGACGCTAAATGGGACGTGTCATGGAAAAAAATTAAAATGTATCAAAAAGCGTTTGTTTTTGCTTCCTAGATAGCATCCTTTATGATGCCCAAAATAGCGTCTATAATTTTGCTTCCTAGATAGCATCCCTTATGACACCCAAAATAGCGTCTATAATTTTTCTTCCAGAATAGCATCCAACTTTGCTTCCTAAACAATGTCAAGGTTTGCTTCCTAAATAACGTCCTATTTTGCTTCCTAGCGAGTGTCCTCTTTTGCTTCTTAAATGGCATCCCCGTTAGCACCATATTTGCATCCTTAATAGCACCATGTTTGCATCCAAATTAGCATCCAATATTGTATCCATTTTTGCTACCACTTTAGCACCCCATTTTGCACCATGTTTTACTTACAAATATGTGCCAATTTTCGCTTCCAAATTTGCACCAATTTTTGCTTCCTTTTTTGCATCGTGTTTTTCTAACAAAATGGCGCCAAATATTTCTTCTATTGTTGCACCATTTTTTTCCTATGTAGCACCATGTTTTGCATCCAAAGTGACGTCTTATTTTGCCACCATATCAATGCCATGTTTGGCTTCATCATTAGTGCCACGTGTTTCATCCTTTTTAATGCCTAGTTTCATGCTTTATTTTTCTACCATATAAATTCAATGTTTAGCTTCATCATTAGTGCCATGTGTTGCAACCTTTTTAATTCCTAGTTTCATATCTCTCATTTTTTGGTCATTAATTTAGTCATTTTTAGTAATTTTATATACGAATTTTGGACATTTTGTTTGGTCACTTATATCTCACTGTTTAGTCACTTATCTCTTATTTTTTGGTTACTAATTGATTTGTTCTTAACCGATATTATAATATCATTAGGGCATGGAGGAATCGAACCACCAACCTCCTGCTTGTAAGGAAGGCACTCTTCCATTGAGGTAGCACCCTTTAAGAGTTTGGGAACCTAACTTACAGAGTCCTCTATAATGGTAAAAAATATCAATACACAACTTTGAGTATCTAATGGTTGGAAAAGGATGATATATTGTATAATTTAACAATATATGATCAAGCAGGTTATGAAATCCATAAACCTTTTCTAGGAATTTTGATCAAAACTCAAGAAATTGGCTTAATGAGATTGCAAAAATCACTATTCCCTAGCAACCATAAATGTACCACTATATGAGACCTATCAACAACAATTATCTTAGTGTGGATGCCACGATATAGTAGATAAGCATGATCATCCTAGATCCATGTATAAGTGGAGCAATAAGGAGAATCAAAAGAGGATGATCAACCCAATAGTTGGTGCTTCACATGGATCCTATCCACCATGGGATGAGCAAAGTTCCTTATTCCATAAAGATAATGAGTATCCACAAGGACAAATGGTTAGGATATATTGTGATGCCAGTTCATAATGTTTATTCGCTTCCCAGGGTGATGTTGTAGTTCTTGCATTGGGAGATCTACATGATCCCCAATAACATTGGATATAAGAATATTCACAGGGTCATATAGTATAGGATGAGGCTGTATTATATCTTTCCCTTTGGAAAACTAGGCATGATTTGAAACATTAGGAGAAGGAATAGAATCATATATACTTAACAAACTACAATCATGATAGGGCATAGGACTCTACTCTATAGTCATTGTGCAGATGTCGGAAATGGGTATAACATCCCAAGGAATATGAACAAAATCCATTTATATATGAATGCAAAACCTTCCATGTCATAGGAATACTCAATGGCAGTGAGCTTAGTGTTTTTAACATAAAGAAACGAAAAATCCAAAAATGGAAGCTCCAGGGGGAAACACATAACATTAGAATGCAAAATCAACACCCTAAAGAAGTTCCATCTAGATTTTGCATTGTAAATAAGAAAGCATTCATAATATAGACAAAATTGACTATGATAATAAAATAGGTCATATTTCACTTACCTATATCACAATGCGATTACTCTACTGGTCAAGTTTCCATTTTGGTCACTACAGAAAGACCTTGTCATGAAAAAATCCATAATCTTTAGAATCCCATTATTATCAATTGGAAAATAATATCCTATTTAAAGCATAAATTTCTATGTTCAAACACTTGTTTCAATAATCATATCTCATAATGAAAGAAAGAAAAGAAAAAATATTGATAAAATCAAGAAATTACCTTTGATGTCCCAATGCAAAACTTGGTTGATATGACATTGCATACATTTCTTTACCAACAAAACCTTCATCATACAACAGAATGTAGTGTTTATATATTAAGAACCAGAGAAGTGTTGAATTATTGAATACTGAACAAGAATGCCCTTCAACTTTTGTAATTATTCTTAGTTACTGAGCAAGTTTCTATGGATTTTATATTGAGGGGAGTTAAAAAAAAAATCGTGTTAAGATAAGGCGCTAGAATAAGTGAAGGTCAATAATATATTAGGATCCCTGATATATTATGTATTAATGTGTAATAAATATCATGAGTGTTAGTGACCAATCAATTTAATGAATAACAATTAGTATTGGTAGTTAGGGATGGCCATGTAAAGTAAGTAATTAAACCACAATGAAAAGATGTTAGAAAATTGTATCAATTAAATTGATTAATATGTATTTCTACATCTCTTCTCTTTCACGAGTGTTCGATGTTAAAGTCCAACTTTCACCACAATAAATAGCCTTAAGGATACAACAATGATGGCTAAAGATACCCTCCTTTTGAATATTAGTTTGTATTCTAGAATGTTAGTGGACCTTCTAACCCTTGCAAAAACATAGATTATGTTTGCATACTTCCATCCATACACTCACTTCCAAATTTGTTTGTTTTGTATCTGAAATGGGATTGATCACAAAATTAGGACATAAAATAAATATATAAATAGGCTATCATTCTAACAACAAAATAAATGAGATTAAACTAAAAACAAAATTGAAAGAATGGTTCATGAAGCAATGCTACAGGAATACCATAATCAACCTAAATCATCATCTAACGAAGCTCTCCTTAAGGAATTTAGAGAAATTTGAGGTCTTGGTCTCATCTAAATCAATGAGAAATGGAAAGCAATAAAACGTGTCTTCTATATCAAAAGGTTGTGCTAGGAGAAATGCAAACAACAAACCATTAAGAATAATGGTCAAGTCATCTCTAAATCCTAAAATTAATTCAATATGGAATGATTACATAATGTTCATGGTAATGTTCTAATTATGCGTTGTCCTACAAAATATCATCCATGATTATGACTTGTCAAACAATGAAAATTTGTATTAGATGGAAATAAAAATGCATATAACACAACAACATGGGCCAAAAGACATACATGGCAAACCCTGTTTAATTGATAAAACTAAATCCAATGTTGCATCCATAGCATTAATCTCATACTAATATGGGAATTTGACCGAATTGATTGTCAATTTTCTCCCATTGATAAATAATCTTTGCATGCTTACATAGGATCCCAAGCAATCCACAATATTTTGTTTAGACCTAATTCATTCTGAAATTCCAAAGAAAGAAATGGGGGTGAACCAAGACTGGAGCTTTTAAGAAATCTAAGCCCTGGGGCAAAACCTTCCTCCCGATGTTTCATTTATAATCATGATCAAAAAATATTTGAGAAACCAAGGTCCTCCTTCAAAAACTACTTCATTTTCTTCCGTATATGAAAAAGAAACAACAAAAAACCTAATTCCCAACAAAGATATCTCATAATTGTGTTTCGACTTCAAGTTCTCATAAATCCAATTCCTTATGTTTTTTCTTAAATCCACGAGCCTATAAAACCAACAATCCCATATATTTTGATAGACAGAGGTTATCAAGAAATTTTTGGGGCGAAATTTAGCCCATTGGCTATTTTTCATCCTTTTTTTCTAAAAAATTTTGGCTAATTTACCTTTTTTTTAAAGATGGTTCGCCCAGATTCCATGGGATAATTTTTTCTTCCTGTAATAATCGCCAAAATTATACAAAAACTAAATAAAGTCCTTAGAAATTTGAATATTTTTTTAAATCGCCAAACATTTTGTGGTTGCAAATTTAAGAGTTAGTAAGATTCACCAAGGTTTTTATACTTTGAGAAAATTATGGATGAAAATGTTCCTTGGTATTCACCATTCTAAAAAGAATTTTGAAAGTATGTCATATTTCCTTCGTGCCTTTGTTATCATCAGTGTGATGACTAATATTAGGCTCAACATAAAGAATGATCTAGCCAAGAGGTTCACCCATCTTCAAACATACCATGTCATCGTTGTCATCAACTTCAACACAAAGCAACATCACCAAGTGCATCCATGGACCTTTGCTTTAAAATGGGGCAATGAATTAAGATTTCATCCACCCAAAAATGATAGCTGGCCCCATCCAAAAAAACTAATTTGAATCCATATATGCAACATGAGCAAGATGAAGGCTCCTTATAGAATTAAGACTTCAAAATATCTCCTTTATAGATACATATGATACAAAATCATAAGTCACCCCAGGAATGAAAGGGATGGGCTTATAGAAGGGTGACAAGTGCCAAAGAACATCCTAGAATGAAGGAATGGCCATAGATTAGGGTTTATATCATTAGAACCTCTAGAGAAACCCTACAAGAGTGTTCCAAGACAACCCTAGTTCTACAGTGTAACAAAGGTTTCACCAACTGATAATTTTTTGGATAAGCCAAAAGAATCAAGACAGTAATGTTCACAACCACTTTAATACCATATTAGGATTTAAAAGGGTCAACAAAAAAATCGATGGAACCAAATTCTAAAATAACCTTCTGATAAGTGCACTAGAGAGAGTGTGTAAGACTTTTCAAAGACCAAGTATTCTCTCCTTCCATCTATCCGGCAGCATAAGACTTTGAAAAGAATAAGAGTTAAGTGAGTGTTAAAACATCTCAAACTATGTTTGATTGTTACTACTACTTATTTGGCCTTTTGTTGAATAGTTGAACACTGAAAATGTATCTGAAATGCACATCTCGTAATTGAAATATCAAATATGTTCAAATTTTCCCAAGTAAAGACACATAACTACTTTGAAAGAAGAATTTTGTCCTAGTAGAGAAAGTAACTACAATAGACAAATCCTATTAAGATAATATTATAGCATTGAAATGAATAATGTGCAAATTGAATAATAAAGAATGCACCATAATGAATTTGGTAAGGAATCCATTTATGATTTTGTCATCGACATTATCCCTTGCAAAATTCCATTTCCCGAAAGAATAGGGAGCGGGGAAAATAACAATCCAACCGCACAATCCTGAATAATGGAAGTGACACAGTGTAAGACAATGATGCTGCAGTGAAGTGTATTGACAACTTAGTCATCTATGCTTTCTCTATTTACGGAGTTCAATCAGAATATTTTACTCCAAAAAAGTATCTATAACATATTCAAATGGCATATGCATTCTACATTCAATCCAGCTGGCCATTGCAAATTATGAGCTAGAATGTGAAGTCACACATACAACTCAAAATAAAACCCATCCCACAATACCTGGATGATATAGACATATTTCAATCTTGGAGTGAATTTCTGACAAGGAACATACCACTGAGCTGAGAAATACATACCAATAGTCTCCCCTCTCAATTCAAAGATACTAACCCATTTTCCTCCATGCCCAATTACATAATCATGCACACCAGTCACAAGAAGCTTCTCTAAAGTCTGAGATGTGTTCCTGACTTGCTCCTCGTATTCCAGTTCTACCAATCTCTTAGGAGTAAATGGGAAAGCCTAGATTCCATATTTATAAATGAGCTCTACACACTCTGTCTACATCGTTTTCCCCTTCATGTCAAGTATGATAATACATGGGATTCCCTCTACCTCAAATATCTGATTCAACGTCTTCTTTGTTTTTAAATACCTATAAGGAACAACAAGCAAAGGCATAGTCCTATGATAATTCTAAAAAAAATTCCAATCCTCATCACTGGAAATGAACACAATCTCGAGATCTGCTCCCTATTCCTTCAAACGCTTGTAAATGTCAACCAACAAAGGAGTCAAAGTCTGACATTGATGATACCAGTGTGGAGCAAAGTATAGTCCTATAATATTTCCCTCTAGCTCTGCAACTTTCACCTGGAATTCAGGACAAATAGGAGTATTTCAAACACTGTTTTTCTGGTTATTGGCTTTAATAAATTGCACTAACATTAGTCAAGGACTAGTTGTCTCAAGTTACGACACTTCAGTCCCATAGATCATTTGATCTCGTAGATGTATCCACAAAATATATTCTATTCAATCATTTGCAATTAAGATGTTTATATGATGAAGAACATTTTATCAAATTGCCTTATAGGTGCAGTCTCACATTAATTGTAAAAAAGAAACCAAGTTCCTCCCGAGGATCAAATCAATACTGAAATGGTTTTCTATAAGAAGGATACACAAGGTAACAAATTTTAAGAATATAGGTAATATGTAGATAGGCCAACCTAAAGATGGAGTATAAGCTATGGGTAAGAGAAACCTGTAAAGATTGGACTAGTGTATATTTCCACAATTTTTAAGATATATCTCTATTTTCTTGCTAGAACATGATAACCGAGAATTCATTTCCAAACTATAAGGACTAACATCTAATAACATATACATCAGCTCATTTTTTACAAAATTCTCCCCAAATCAACCAGAAAAGGCCTTTTGGATATGGATATACATTCTTATGGAAAGTTAATGGCTAGAATTCCATTTTCAAATTACAGTCTGATGCTTAACAGCAGATACATTATCTCAATATTCTTATCCAAATAAGAACAAATGCATTCCGAAGTAACAAGAAAATAGGATTTATTTATTGGCCTCCAATCCTTTTCATCAACTTCATTTTGAGGATTCTGATTACAAAATGTAAAAGCTAAATGTTTACATGCAAGGTACAACAAATTAATATATCTTGAAAACATTTTCAAATGAACATCTCATAATCATACTGAATACACTGCATTCCTGAACTATAAATAAAAGGTCCACCAAAAATCTTATAACTAGAACCTGGTCAATCTCCAAGTTCCTTCCCCCACAGTCCCCATTGAACAACCTACTTTCACTTAACATTTCTAGAGGAAGCATATCCTTCGGTCATATGATGAATCCTTCAATATCCTAGACAAAATGAAATTTGAGCATATACAATGTTTACTCTGACAAAAGCAGTTTTTAAAATTTTTAAGAGGCAGACGATATGAATCGTAGCTTCAATGCGATAAAAAGTGTTATGAAATATAAATAGTAGTGAAAAATTAAATTATATTACAAAGAAAAAAGGGTTTTAGACTAACGGAATAAAGATGAATAATAGCTGAAAACTAAATAGAATTAATGGTATCCCACTTGAACTTTGACGTATGGAAAATAGAGATGTCTGCTGCAATGCGGAAAATTAGAAGGAAGATATTCCAACATCAAAAGACAAAATGAACATTCACGATATTTAAGGGTTGATTGGATGGTTTAAAGAGTGCAATAAACAACCTGCATTCAGCATTCCCTCAAAATAATTTACTCTGCCTTCACCTTCCTTGAGGATTCACCAACTACAAGAAAACTGCACTTGGTGTTGCATCTTCTGAATTTGGATCACTTCCCCTTTCACTAGCCCTATCAACTATACGGTTATCAAAAGTCTTTGTTTGGGTGAAGTGAAGGGGAAGTTGTGCAATTCGATTAGGATATAAAGACTGCTTGGGATCTTGTTGTATGCCACTCTATTATATATTTTATACACGAAAATCATTAAAGAAAGCAAGGTCAGTAAGGAGCAATAAATCAAGTAAGGCTACATTTTATATCTAATGGCCAGTTTAAATTCATTCTGTTATGATTTAGGTAACTGAAGATGGATGGATGTGCTGGTATTGATGCAAGTAGACTACTGGTAGGAAAAATATAAGAATATAAGGTCCTCTCCTGATTTGAAAAGTTACACTTCACTTCATTCACTTCCGCTTCAGCATTGATCATTTAATTCTTCGCTCAGGTCCACTCAGCTTCTATAACATTATTTCTTCCCCGCTTTTGCTTTAGCTTTATTATGCTTCCGCTCTTTGTATTGGGAGTGATCTAAATTAAAGTATGAAGATGGTATATAAACGTATCCTAAAAATGAAGGTTCCTCCTTTAGGTGTAGCAACTTTTGATATATGAGATTATCCATACATACTGTAACTTCTACCTGTTCTTTTGCACCATCATGTTGTATTTTAATACTTTTCAGACCTGACTCTTCCAGTTTGACAAGCTAGAGTTGCATATCAGATCTAATTTTAAATGGATTTGTGTTAATGTCCATATTCATTTCACAAATACACTTTCTAAACGATTCAATGCACAGGGAAAAACAATACAATCTCACTCACCAAGAGTTAGTGCATCACATCCACCCAATCTAGGCTGTAGTATGCCCCTTGTTGCAGAATAAAGAGCCTAAATAAACTTACAAAGCTGCATACATATAGATTTAGAAAAACTTACCTCTTTCCCATCAACTATTATGAGAAAATCCTCGTCCCGCATCGTCAGAAGAGATTGCAACTGGAGCCTAACATCTGAGTTGTTCAATTCTTTCTTGAGTGAATGGATAGGACTCAGCGCCCCTTTTCTCCAGCATCTTCAATCCATATTTAGTATGCAGATTTATGTCGATACCCACAAACTCCAAGCTAAAAATCCCAGACCTATAACTATTTAGGACCTCCAAACGAGCTTCGGCTGGGTCAAGGTAAATAGAAAACCAATCCTTGGGAAAAATCCCCAGTGCCCTCTGGAAGCACTCAACACCACATTCCCCTCTCCTTCACTTTGTGCTACTCTGCTAAAGTCAGTGATGACAACCGAAGACCATGATGCTAATCATAGGTATTTTGACATGTTTTGGCGCCCATTTGTGGATTTTTAGTTTTTTGAAAATGTTTTTCCGCCCACAAATAGATTTTTAGTTTTTTGAAAATGTTTTGGTGTTTTTTAGTTTTCTGAAATTAGTGTAAAATTATTTTTTTCAAATTTTAATTCGTAGTTTTTTTTTAAATTAGTGTAAAATGATTTTTTTTCAAATTTTAATCTCATGTGAAGAAGAGATGGCTAAAAAAGGTGACTACTAAATGACACATGGATGGAAATTAATCAGTGATCAAATTTGAAGGGTGGGTCTTAATTTCAAATGGAAGGGAATTTATTCGGGGAGCCCTTCAAAGCTGAATTGCAATATAAATAATTGTACTTCAATTGATAAGTATAAATTAACTAAACTCTTTAAAAAATATATGCAAAAAACAAATTTGTTTTTCTTAAACAATTGAGCACCCCTTAATATTTACATGAAAAAATGATATATTTTCAATAAAACTTATTTTGAACACATTAATTTGTCATATATGTATCATTAATTTTATAGTTTAGTAACATAACAACTATTTATTGTAATTTTTCGAGTTGGAGCACACTTCATTATATAGAAAAAACTACTTAGACTATGCGATAACCATATTGGGGCATCTACCTGATCTTATGCATAGTGAAAGGATTCGTAACTAGATATAGTCTTAAATAAAAACTAGAACCATGAGAGAATTACTTAATGATAACTATATATAAAACGAAGCCACGAAGCAAAACGAGGCTATAATAAACCTACAACCGGAGAGAGGGAAACAATCCAAGATTGAGAGATGTAAGAATGATGGGG
This sequence comes from Pseudotsuga menziesii, assembly GCA_001517045.1. Classification (NCBI taxonomy): domain Eukaryota; kingdom Viridiplantae; phylum Streptophyta; class Pinopsida; order Pinales; family Pinaceae; genus Pseudotsuga; species Pseudotsuga menziesii. Next base: position 526,517 of record LPNX010196146.1, read on the forward strand.
ATTGGGAACCTAAGAAAAAATAATACACAACTAAGAAAACATAAAAATAAATTCTACATACCAAGCAATTTAGCAACGCTATCATAACCGAGGCTGGGACATCAAATTTTGTTGTTCAACACGTGTCATGGAAACACACATGTATGGGATGGAGGGAAAATGGAATCAAGCCTAAGTCAACTGAAACCTTGCAACTCACTCCATGTCTGAGTCTCAACAATCTTCCTTTTAAATTGAACCAAAATACCAAAAGAAGTTTATTAATGGATAGACTTGAGAAATTTCTAGGTGTGAGTAATTAAGGGCCCGATTCTCTAAAATTTGTTGTGTTTTGTACCAGTCCACAATTCAATGAGTCAACAGTCACGGGTAGGAAATTTAAGTTATTTAATGAAAACAATTAATGTGTATACCTCTATATTAAAATCCTGTTCCATGTTGATCCAGGCCACTACCATCCTTGTTGTCTTACCAAAAGGCATGATAATGAAGAAGAAGACTTAAAATTATTGACTTCACCTTCAAAGAATGCCTTGCAATCACATTGGTAAGGAGTGATAAGAATATCAAAACAATCCAACATGTCAAATCTCAGTTGATAGTGTGAATTAAAGATTTATATGGTAAATTTAATATAAGACTTACTTATAGTTGTCTCTTACTTTTTTGCATCTTAACAAATTTGATATTTTATGGTTGTCTCCATGCCTTGACCCAATTGATATTATAAGGTGAGGATGTGCATGAATAATAATCCTTGGTTATGACTATGAGATGAGGATTTAAAGAGAAGAGGATGTAAATACATTTACTTTTTATATGTATTTTGGTGGCAAGCGTTAAGGACAAATGTTGTGAGAAACCACAAATGTTTGGAAGGATGGAGGGAGATTACATCATGATCATGCCACCATCAAATTGAAGACTATTCTAGAGCCAACAATTTTTTTTTAATTTTATTAATAACCATTGTGCAGGTACTTTGGTCCAAATTCTTTTTCTAACTTATTGTTTCTCCATATCGTGTTCCCATCGGACACCTCTCTATAGCTATGCATAAATCGACCTCTGCACAATTTGTGATCCTAGATACATGCCATTATTTGCATTTGCATGACATTGAGTGTTGTTTATAGTTTTCATCATAGTCCATGACATTCATGCAAGAAATGAAGTCTTGTAGAGGAGGACTCATCAAACTGATCTTTTGAATTTCATTTTGATGAAAAAAAGTGGACATTGGTAGCGAGGTTCACATAGTTAGTAAGCACAAATTTTTGAGCTCGTTTTGGGCCTAGTAGTTGTTCTTCGTTGTTATAGACATAGTCGTTGACACATTGCCACACTTTATATTGCATCCCCAAGTGACTTAGGAGTCAAAGTCACATCTCAATGGCCAGTTCCTTGTAGTCATCATTCATTATTGGTCATGCACAACTAAGCATTGAGTGAATGACATGAGTGAGTGACTGATTATAATTTATCATACTTCCAATATTTTGAATGACAAGTTGAAATTTATAGCATAGGAATGTCAACATATTGAGAAATTTATATGGATGGGTAATTTTAAATGTTTCCCTTCTTTTAAAATGTTGATATAAATTATGCCCTTCTTAATTGGAAGTGTAACGTTCATATTTTAAATTTTTTTTGAAGGGAAATTTTAAATTTACACTTATAGGAGGGGCTAGAACCCTTTGGAAGGGCTGGGAAGGGTTCAATTTTGAACGCTGGATGGAATGCACATATTTTAGTTTTTTGAATTTAATGTAAAATGAAAATTTTCAAATTTTAATCTAAGGTGAAGAGATGGCTAAAAAGAGTGAGTACTAAACCACACATGGATGGAATGTATGAAATGTGAATTAAAATATTGTCATGGCTATTTTTCTAAGGAGATGAATCAAATAGATTATTTGGCTTAGCTTAGATACTAAATGTAAAAAAAAATAAAAAATCACTTGTTGTAGATTATTTGCAACAGACTTTAAGGAAAATTGTTTCTATAACCTTCCATATCCTAGTATAATACACCGTAATATGGATTTGTAAGTTTAATCATTTGTGTAAAACAATGATGAATATATTTCTAACCCTCAAGATAAATGAAAACTCTTTCTTAAAGCTCATCAATTGCCATAAATAAAGATTTAAGGGGGGTGAGGAATGCTATTGAAAGTAAACTTACAGTGATGTTTGCATAGATAATAAACTACAAACAATTGTACTATTTTCCTAGGCATCACAACGGTGGCCCTTCAATGAATAACCAATAATAATGGAATTTCATGACATGAACATCTAATTTAGGAAACTCATATGGCCTTAGACCCTATGCGGCCATAAAGTGCATGGTCCAAAGTCACCAGACATACTTATAAAGATCATTTTTGGCCTACATGTGTTGCATGGTCACCATTACAATTTTTCATGCACCGAGGATGGTTCTTGATGGATTAACCATGGTCAAAGGAGAAACATCGATTTCTTAGGGTCTAAAAAAGGATTTTAGTGCTCATGGACCATGAAATTTGGATGAAACCACCATGAAATACTTGCAAAGAGAATGTTTAGCTTGCATGTATTGGATGTGCATCATTGTAATGAAGATCATTATTGAGGCCCTAGATATCATATGAGGAAAATCAATGTCTTAGGTCTTAAAAGAGAGTTGTGTGACACATGGACCATGCACATGGTTTGAAACTACCACAAGGCGTGTAAAGGGAAACTTTGTTCTTAAAAGATGTGCTTATTACAACTCCAACGATGCTTCTAGTCTATGCCCTAAATATGATATCAGCAAAGAGATAAGGAATTAGCAAGCTGTGGACTTGATCTCTTAAAGAGGTATGTCAAGTATGGCTAGGATTCCTAGAAGGTTTTAACTCAAGTATGTACTTCTTAGGTGAGTAAGGAGCCTATTTAACTCTTTATGTGTTTATATATTGACTTGATCTTTAATAATCATGGGTTTGCATAATCACGATACCTTCTAGTTTGATCATTTTACTATGTAAATATTTTTGTGATTCATTGATCAATGTGATATGAGTTTGTAAGTGAAAAAGGTTTAGAGTTCATCCATGTATGAAATTAGCATGACCTCATGTGTTAAATTTCTCATATCTAGGGTTATGGTTTAACCTAGATTGTGCTAATGAATGTGTGAGGATGATATGATGATGATTCAATTGCACACTTTAGAAGTACATGTCCAATATGATGACTATATCAAGATGATCATTATGACTTCTGCATAAGGGAAAATATAAAGAGGAAGGACTTTCTATGCCAATTTGTTTTTATTCTTTGTATTGTCATGACATGTTGCATATACATTATTGATATGCTGTTGATGGCATATAAATAATTAATGGATGGATGCTAAGACTATGTCATTATATAAAATTGATATTTTTTATTGTTGACTATCGAACTAAATTTAACTACATCCCATGACCTGAGCTTTTCGATAGCGCACAACAAAGATATCCGATAAATTCTATCAAAGTCTGTAGCCCTGTCATCATGTTTTACTAATTATTCCTTTGTCATTGCTAAAATCCTTTGAAATCAATTGAAAATCTGCGTAATGGATCCTTTGTCTTTTACTAAGTTCATCTTGCAACCATGTCTATTGGTTATTCCTTTTTCATTTCTGAACTCCTTTGACATCAATGAAAACTATATTCTCAACAATCTCTAAATTACTTTGTGATTAACTTAAAGTGCCAAGTAAAAGTCACTCTCGAAGAGTACATAGAGACAAGCTTAGACATGCAATGTGTGTGCATTTGATGTGTGTGTCCATGTGAATGCCCATATTCTAGTATTATAAGTTGGGCATTTACCTCAATGTTTTCAATCACTCTTTTACTATGTAAAATCAATCCTACGGGAATCAAACATTGGTCAATAGTGTAGCATAATGCTAGAAGATTTGATCAGGGCCATAAAACTTGAGCAACTAATTGATTTTTTCCTTGAGAGATGTACGCTTATAATGCCATAGGTGTAAAAACATTTGATCCACTTCTTCAAAGTAACACTATGAGCATTATTGAAATTCTTATTGCTTCATTCCATTTTAAAACAAGAGAAAAATGTCCTTAAGAGTACAAAGAAAGTTAGATTTTGTGTTAAGATTGATATCCACTTATTGTTGGAATATATTAAACCCACTCATAACTTAGGATAAATAATTAATCATCATTTGATTAATTATTCACCCACTATCTTAATTAGTTGGCATTCGCTTGCACCTTAAAGTCAATACATGCCATCTATGTCCCGGGAATGCTTTATTTCTGATTCTGGGTTGATCTTGACCACCTTTTGACCATCCAGAATTAGTATACAACACTTTACAACATATTATGCGTTATTCTTCTTTTCCATCTTTTCTGTGGATAAGGTAAAAGCTAGTCAACTAGGAAACTGGGTCCTTTTGTTGCCAACCCATCCTTCATGAAATTTTCTCCATTTTCTGGGATTAGCATGTTTTTTCATCTCCCTTGACAAATCACTCATGATTTTTCCAATTTGTGAGGTCCTTGATATATTTGGGAAGTGCTTTAGCCACATATGGGGGTTTGCTATATTTTGGTAAGTCAACATTTTTGAGCTTTATGAGTTGTATCCATACAACTCGATTTTACTATGAGGTATTTTTCTATTTATGTACACTATTATTCATCATTATTCAATGAAAGGATACACACCAATATTCATCTCTTCATTCATGTGATTCAGTCTCTTTTCTTCTCTCTATTTTTCCTCTGTATGCTTGTGAGAATTCTTAGTAGCAAGATCTATTTCCTGTGCTTCTTCTTAGAATCATTGCTCATAGAATTGATCTATTATTTCTACATGGTATAAGAGATATAGGGAGCACAAACTTGCAATACTTTACATGGTATCAGATCAGCAAGGTTAATCAAGTTCTACAGAGTTGAGGAGTTCATCCAGTCTCCTATCCCTCTCTAAAGAAGAGCTTGTCTAGCTTACAAGATTTTCTCCTAGTTTTGTTTTGCAAGTTCCAGAGAGTATCTCCTAGAGAATATCAAAAACTTCTAAATGGATTCAAAATTTCCTCTACTATCTCCTTTCAACTATGCTGATTGGAAGCCAAGGATGAGCGCATACTTGAAGAGGCAGTGTCTCTTTGATGTCTCCATTGGTGCATTGAGAGAAATCAATTCTTATGAAGAGAAGATTGGTTGTATTAATAATTTTGATAGATATTATGGAATTATGTGTTTGGGAATGTCTCCAAATATACATCATCTCATATATTCTGTTGAGTATCCATTTGAGATTTGGAAAAATTTGGACAAAACTTTTGCTTTGCAGGAAATAGAAGATGAAGCATGGAGCGAACCTAGCATCTCCTCTTTTTATCTCTCTAAATATTTCTTGGCCTCTACATTCTCTGATGAATTTGATCATGATGAATAATTTTCTCATACAGTTCATGTTGCTACTACCCTCCTTGATTCGAATGCTTCCTCCTTCAATGAAGAAGCGAATATTGAAGAGCCATCTTTTTATGTGTCTCTTGAAGGTGATTTTTCTTCTTGTGATACTAATGATGAAAAAGAAGTAACATATGGAGATGATATTGATATTTATGATTATACTATCACCCATTATTTTTTCTCTAAATATCCTATCTTAGATTCCGAGGTCTATGTGGCTAACTCTTCACACCTTGTGCATACCTCTCTCATTGATGGTGCACAACCCAGTGATTTCCAGGATGTTTTCTTAGCCAAATCAAGACTTATTTGTGCCATACCACTTACCTTACTTGATATCATGTGATTCAGCATCTGCCCCTTTGTTCTTGGCATCAATACTCAGAACCTCCTTGAAGATTGTGAACATCTCATTCTTTCCTCCTTTCATACAAAGGATTCATTACCAGTGTATTCCCATGAGTCTACTGGTATACTTATATGTGATCATTTGGATTATGATTCAGAAAAATATTTGCTGGTTGATAAAAATATCATACCACCATCCATACCATATACCATACCTCTGAATAATCCTAAGACTATACAAATCTCAAGTTCACTAGTTGATTCCTCATTGGTCTCTTATGCAATGATATTTATCTTACATGGTTTGAAGTCTTCCCTATCTTTCAGTGGCTAGTTATCCATGACCTTAGTAATATTTGTACTAATATTAAACATGTTTTTATCTATTTTAAATTATTATGGTTCATATCTTATGCCCATCCATCATTCAGATTTTTACACTTATCAGTTTCCCCCAATTGCTCATAGTTTTCATAGTCTAGCCCTATATCCTCATGGAGCCATTGAATCCTTTGTATTTGTTGTTACATATGTTCTGATATATCAGAGTTTTATAATCTTCATATGAGATCTAGAAATGTGCTGCATCAAATTGGAAGATTGACATGTGATTCACATCATAATTTTGCAGTTATTCAGGGAATTGGGTGTGAAATAAATTGTCTTAATTTTTGTACTCTTTGGGAAGGAGTATGCACAAATATATTTTCCATTTCATATTATGTTTGCATATTATAGTTTGAAATCAGCAATAAGCATTCAGATAATTCTCCTACTTTATCAATAGATGAGATACAAGGAGTCTCTCATCTTCCTTCTTGCAGGTTCTACACTCTAGCGCGTGATCATGGAGTTCATGATTTCTTCAGCAAGTCCTTCATCCAGAAGCAGTTCATTCAGATCATTAAAGTGAATATGAAGATATGTTGAAGACATATTTCAAATTTTGTTCCTTTTCCTATCTTGAGGGAGGATTTTCCCCATGTGGTTTTTCTTCTTTTCTCACTTTTCTAGACATAATAATTGTTAAATGGTGATCATAGCCTTGTTGATGGGCCATATATGCATCCATATGCATTCCTATTTTTTGACATACCATCATAAATTCAGACTTATAGGGGGGTTTTGAAATATATTAAACCCACTCATAACTGAGGATAAATAATTAATCATTATTTGATTAATTATTCACCCACTAGCTTAATTAGTTGGCATCCACTTGCACTTTAAAGTCAATACATGCCATCTATATCCTAGGAATGCTTTATTTCTGATTCTGGGTTGATCTTGACCACCTTTTGACCATCCATAATTAGCATACAACACTTTACAGCAGATTCTATTTTATTCTACTTTTCCATCTTTTATGTGGATAAGGTAAAATCTAGTCAACTAGGAAACTAGGTCCTTTTGTTTCCAACCCATCCTTCATGAATTTTTCTCCATTTTCTAGGATTAGCATGTTTTTCCATCTCCTTGACAACTCACTTGTGATTTTTCCAATTCGTGAGGTCCTTGATATATTTGGGAAGTGCTTTAGCCACCTATGGGGGTTTGCTATATTTTGGTAAGTCAGCCTTTTTGAGCTTTATGAGTTGTCTCCATGCAAATCGATTTTCCTATGATGGATGTACTATTTATGTACACTTTATTCATCATTATTCAATGAAAGGATACACACCAATATTCATCTCTTCATTAATGTGATTCAGTCTCTTTTCTTCTCTCTATTTTTCCTGTGTATGCTTGTGAGAATTCTTAGTAGCAAGATTTATTTCCTTTGCTTATTCTAAGAATCATTGCTCATAGCATTGATATATTATTTCTACACTTATTGTGCCTTGGATGTTCTTGGTAAAAATGAGTGTACGAATGGGGAGGTTGTCCAAAACATCCTTGTAGGGTGACATTTTGGTAGCACCATAATAGGTGGTATTGTACTACCTTTCTGCAAGGGGTGGGTAGGCGGGTGGGGGGCTTGGGGGTGGGGGAATTACTAAACCTAATGGCCGTATCATTTAATGTAAAAAAAATTGCTAACAATATCTTTATTGTCAATACCTCACAACCTCTATTACTTGTTATTAACTCCAATATCTCAAATCCTGCAGTATCTAGAAGTATTATACATGCATCATCATCATGGACATCGACGTTGTCATCATCATCATCATCAATTCCATATGGTACAGCAACATCATCATCATCTTCAGCATTAAGTACATCATCAACAACACCATCGTCATCGTTTTCATTATGGTCACTCATATGCCATTAGTGTTCTTAATAACTCGTCAACATTAGGATTAATGTCATATAATTTTTAAGGTCATCTATATGTCGTTACAATCATTTCGATTATAATAGGATTGTTTAGATGTCATTATACACATATAGGTTCCATTATAATCAATTAGGATCCAAAAGTGATACCACATGCATAATCATCGTTGGCATCCACATCGTCATCATCATCATACAATAAATCAACATCATTGTCATCGTCATAGTCATCATCAATATAATTGCGATAATAATGAGCAAGGATCCCTACTACCTCACAGTAATGGATGATATAGCCTTATACTTATTAAATAATATCCATACGCTCCATGATAATTATTGGAATGCATCATCGTCATGTTGTTAGGGCCAATCAAATGCAATTAGGGTCTATTAAATGTTGTTGGGGACCCTCAAATTCCATTAGAGCAATTTAGGTGATTACGATCATGTTGTTACCCCTCATTAGGATTAATCAATATCTAAAAGTGCCATGATTACGATCATTTAGGTGCTACTATGATAAATCAAGATCCAAAATTACTATCACATGAACCATGATCATTTACATTGACATTGGCATTGATATATCTGATGTTATGTCAAACATTTTCAAACACAATTCCTAGCTCTAAACCTAGTGCAATTCCTAGCAAAGTTCCTTTAAAAATATTTGGCATTATTCCAGACACTATACTTGGATCTATACTTGGCACTATGTTGGATGTTTTCTAGGCGCAATTCTTGGCTCTATAATTAGCACTATGTTGGATATTTTTCTTGCCAACATTCATGGCACAATTCCTATCACTAACCCTAGATTAATATATGGTGCTATGCTATTCAGGGAATTTTTTTGGAGGCTATTCCTTGCGTTATATGGGATATTTTTTTGGACACTAATCGGGATGTTAATTTGGATGCTAATTGGGATGATAATTATGATGCTAATTGGGATGCTAATTGGGATGTTAATTGGGATGCTAATTAGTGTCCAAAATAGCATCAACTTTTAAAAAGGGACGCTAATTGGGATGCTAATTGGGACTCTAATTGGGATGTTAATTAGGATTCTAATTAGGACGTAAATTGGGATGCTAAATGGGACGTTAACTGGGACACTAATTTGGATGCTAAATAGCATGCAAAATAGCCCCAAATTTTAAAAAGGGACGCAAATACCACCATTAAAAGCGCCATCTCGTAGAAAAGCATCCACTTTGTCCAAAAATTGATGAAAAATACACTAAAATTGATAATGGACGCTAAAAAGGAAGCTAAAAGAGACGCTAATCACAGGGTTTTGTTGTAGTGATGACTAGTTTTCTTACCTTAGCCAATTTCGAGGGTGAAATATTCCCATCTAAGTTGGTGTTTGGAGAGGCCACTCAGGTCTTTCAAGGAGATTTAATGGAATTGTAATTGTAGGTGGAATCTATAGGGAAGCTCATGGGTTCTTCTATTGCAACACTTCCTCTCAACCATTTCCAGTTTTCTTTGCATATTCATGCTCATGGAGGGATTGCGCCATGGGTGAGATCTTGTACTCTTTCGGATAGATATTCCTGATCTATTTATGATTTTAATCAGTTAAATATGATATTTTATTCATTATCAGAAAGTTTCAAGTCGAAATACCCAAGAGTTGTGTTAAATTTTCATATGCTTAGCTAAGACATCAGTATTTCATTTCATATTCATAACAAAAGCATATAAACAAGATCACTGAAAAATAGACAAGCACAACCATACAAAAGGAACACAAGGATTTATCCTGAGAAAACCCTAAAGGGAAAAACCCAGCAAAAGCTTCCTCAATATAGATGCCCCAAAAAGATGAAAGATAAAACCAGCAAGGAGATCAAATCCTGATCCTCCTCCTTCTCCAGCTACTTCTCTTCTCCACTAATGCGCTACACAAGTGAGAGTGTGTGTCCCAAATGAGGATCACTACACCTCTATTTATATTCATTCGTTCACTTAAGTTAACTCATCTATCATGTGGGCTCGAGTTAATCATGTAGGCTCTAGTTACACATGTAGGCTCAAGTAACCACACTGGGGTGCTAATGACCCACCTTTACAATTAGAGGGGACTGCCTCATGACTCTTGTTATTTCTTCCGATTAGAAGCATCGGGGTACAAGATAATACAAGTGGTTCTCCCGGTAGGACCATAGAGGACCAAAAAAGACACATATAGAATATTCTTCGAAGTTACAATATTTCAACACTCCCCCTTAACGAGAAGGGTATTCTACAACAACATCAACAACAACAATAGTAGGAGAGGA
>LPNX010196146.1:541314-556256 GCA_001517045.1 Pseudotsuga menziesii
ATGACATCGTTGAGATTGTGCACTAATCCAATATGTCAGCAAATAGGTTTCATTCTAGATAAGTAACAATGGAGATTTGTATAGACCCATGAGCTACTTACCCATCACATGCATGCAAACAACACAATAAATGAATATAATCAAATGCATAACAAAACAATATCATTAAATGACAATTGAATACTTATCTTTTGTTTGTTTCATGGGTAGACTCCTTCTTGATCAATTTGCTTCATCATCTTCTTCATCCATGAAATCATCATTTCTTATCCAAATGATAAGATGGATAAGAGGTTCGTCAAGAATTGATTTCTTCATATTCCTCATCGCTTGAGGGATCTTCTTTGAATGGTGAGAGCTTGATCTTCAATTTGCTCCCATCTTTCTTCTTCTCTTCTTATGAGACGAGATTCTTCTTCTTCCCAGAGTCAACTGAAATTAATCACTTCCTTTTGGCACACATTCCTTGCATGAATGAATCCCATGATCATGGGAGGCCATTCAAGGTGGATATCACCACTTCTGCATTCTCTGCTTCTTCTTCTACCACTTCAAGATGTTATGCATTCTGGATCTTCACATTCTTCAACTGTTTTCTCAAATCCATCTTCTGAATTATGTTCTTATCTTCAAATATCTTGATCAAGGAATCAAACATCTTTGGTGTCTTCAGGGAAGACACTTGTTGTACAAGTTGATTCATGATTGAATCAACAATGATCTTCTTGGCCTTGATCAAGTTCTTCTTGTGTAAGGCTTTGAGGCTCAGCTCTAGAACTGGAACCTCTCTACTCATGTAGGTGTCCAATTCATTTTCTTCAGAGAGATCAAATAATTCCATGCTTGGAATTTTTTAACTTCACCAAGATTATCATCAAACTGATTTGATAGATCACTTTGAAATGAGAACCTCAAATGCAAATAGCAAAATATTAGATCTTACCGATTTGAGGTGTTCGTCCTGCTTTCGGAGCTGGCTGATCTAGGGTTTGTCAGAGAAACCCTAATTTTCAAAAATTGAAATCTTTCAGATCTGATTGGATAGAAAGATAGATCTCTTAAAATGGAGTTGTCCAATGTACTCCTTTTCTGAAAACAGTGGACGGAAGCTCCCGGAACAGGAAGCCCTAGTTTTCCAATTTCTTCTGCAGAAATGCCTGTTACTATTTCTGTGATATCTCCGAAATTACTACTCCTCTATGTCTGCAATTTCGCACTGAGGTAACGTTGAATGTCCCTGATCCAAAACCATAGTTTTAATCAGAATTGGTTTCACCAATTGGGATTTATGATCATTTTCCCAAGGTGACCTGTTACAGGACTGTTCAAAACAGTGAAGTTGTACGGCATGACATGTGTCACTGGTTCATCTTCAGGTTCTAAAATTCGGACCAAAAAAATTAAATCCTATTCTTTCTATATAAAATCTTTAGGAATTCCATTTGGACCTCTGTATCCCACGCTACATCAATTATCCCCAGGTGTCCTGTTTAGGGATGAATTCTGGAAGAGGCTAGAACCCTAACTTGGAGGGATCATATGTCCCAGAATACAGCGAATCTGAGGCTGAATTTTGGATACAGTGTAAATCAGGATTTTATCTTTGGCCTTTACAATGTTCAACTCTTGATCCTTTGCCAATCTCAGGATATAGTGAATTTACCAAAACTTAGCAGTTTTAGTATTTAGGGTTTTTCCAAATCAGGGTCAAACTAGGGTTTGACTTTTTTGCAGTTTCACCCAACCAAATTTCTTGATCCAGGTCTCTAAACTTCGATTTTGTTGAGGAGAAAAATTCTATGCTGGGCACACTCAAAAATTCCTCTTCTATAGAAATCCCTAATTTTCCGCACCAAAACTGAAAATGCTCGGAATTGAATTTCGCTTCGACAGAAAGATGTGCCCTTCAATGGAGAGTCATTCTAGCCTTCTTTTTCTGATCGATTGTGGATAGAGACCCAAAAAATAAGAATCCCTAGATTCTATAGCTGCACAATGTCTTCTTTCAGGGTGGCTCTAATACCATGTTAAATTTTCAAATGCTTAGCTAAGACGTCAGTATTTCATTTCATATTCATAACAAAAGCATATAAACAGGATCACTGAAAGATAGACAAGCACAACCATACAAAAGGAACACAAGGATTTATCCTGAGAAAACCCTAAAGGGAAAAACCCAGCAAAAGCTTCCTCAATATAGATTCCCCAAAAAGATAAAAGATAAAACCAGTAAGGAGATCAAAGCCTGATCCTCCTCCTTCTCCAGCTACTTCTCTTCTCCACTAATGCGCTACACAAATGAGAGTGTGTGTCCCAAATGAGGAGCACTACACCTCTATTTATATTCATGCGTTCACTTAAGCTAACTCATCTGTCATGTGGGCTCAAGTTAATCATGAAGGCTCGATTTACACATGTAAGCTCAAGTAACCACACTGGGGTGCTAATGACCCACCTTTACAATTAGAGGGGACTACCTCATGACTCTTATTAGTTCTTCCGATTAGAAGCACCGGGGTACAAGATAATACAAGTGGTTCTCCCGGTAGGACCATCAAGGACCAAAAAAGATACATATAGAATATTCTTCAAAGTTACAATATTTCAACAAGTTGTATGTCAAAATGACTTTTAATGAGCAAACAAAGACCATTTCCACTCTATTTTGATATATGTCATGGTAATGCTTATTATTTTGAATAGAGGAATGTCTCTCTGATAAATGTATGATGAATGGACTGTCATTAATGTTTATTTCTAGTCTCATGTTCAATACTTAATAATTGGAAGCCATTTTACTCATTTTTATTGCAATGGGAGAAGATTTGGTGCATTTTCCCCAAGGGTCGAAATTGTGATTTGGGAGTTGTTTTGGAAAGAGTCATAACAACCTGTATAAATTAAAACATGATGCATATGAGAATATAAAAATTTCCCTTACATGTCCCCTTCCTCTGTTTAGAAATTCGAGTGGGGTTGAGAGCATTTGAGAAGCCATTTCCAGCATTTACCCAGGGGGGCATTGGAACCCCAAATTGCTAGTAAAGACTCCTACTTTGATCAGAATATAAAACTAGTTTTCAGAAGTGATTGGAGGGTTATAAATCATCTCTGAACATAATATTTAAGTATTACTATCATTCATACACACTCTAATAATATTTGGGAGCAATTGGGCCAATTTTGAGACTTAGACATCAAAACTAGTCAAAGGTCGAAATAGGAGAAAAAAGTGAAAAAAATTGGTCATTTAATAAAAATTCAAAAATGGACATTAAAGCTCTCTTGTTGTTTTCTTTCCTCCAATTTCATTTCATGCTTTATGTTTCTTGGTAGATATAAGGATAGACTAGTAACACTTTCCTTAGTTTATATTGTGTATGATATTATTTCATATGTTCACAATATTCTAACAAAGAGTAATCTACAACTAGGGTTTATATTTCTTAGAGGATAATAGCATGGACGACTTCTTCCAACAAATAACATTTAAATATATCTCTTAAAAAAACGAATGAGAACTAACCTTGTAGCTCCCATGAATGAACAAAACCTCTAAACTACAACTTCTTGCCTCCACATCATTGTTTTGTAAGTTTTAGTTTAAGTCAACCATAGCTTGAAGTTGACAATGGATTAAAGTAAACATTGGATTGAGGTCAATGTTGGCTTGAAGTTAACCTTTGATTCAATCTTGGATTAAATTCAACTTTGAATTCAACCATGGATTGAAGTCACCCATGGATTGAATTGAACCTTTGATTGAAGTCGACCATTGATTGAAGGAAACCATGGATTGAGGTCAACCTTTAATCGAATTCAATATTGGATCAAAGTCAACCTTGAATTGAAATCAACCTTAGTTTGATGTCAACGTTGAATTGTTGTCAACAATGTATTGAACTAAACCATGGATTGAAGTCAACCTTAGATTGAATTTAACATTGCTTAAAATTTAACTATGGATTGAATTGAAGATTGCTTAAAAGGTAATTATGAGTCGAAGTGAGCCTTGGATGGAATTCAACCTTTAATTGAAACTTGGATCGAAGTCAACCTTGAATTTTACCATGGATTAAAGTAGCTCATGGATTGAAGTCAACTTTTTATTAATAAAACCATGGATTAGGGTCACTCTTTGGTTGAAGTCAACCCTGGATCAAAGGAAACCTTGGATTGATGCCAACTATGGATTGAAGTCAACAATGGATGGAGGTCAACCTTATATTGAATTCAACAACACTTCAAAGTCAATTATGGATTGAAGTCAATATTTCTTAAAATGAAACGATGGATCAATGCCAACCATTGATTGAAGTCACGCTTTAATTAAATTCAAATTTGGATTGAAATCAACCTTAGATTGTAGCCAAACTTGGTATGAAGTCAACCTTATATTGTAGTCAAACTTGGTATGAAGTTAACCTTGATTGAAAGTCAACTATGGATTGAAATCAACTTTGGATGTCAGTCAAACTTGGATTGAACTAAGCTAATCAACAATGGCTTGAAGTCAACAATGGATTAGAGACAATGTTGAATTCAATTCAACCTTGCTAGTAAAAGTCAACTATGGAATGAAATCATGTATGGATTGAAGTCAACTATGAAATGAATTAAATCATGGATTGATTTCAATTGTAGATTGAATTCAATATTTCTTTACAATCAACTATGGATTGAATTCAACCTTGCTCAAAATTAAACTATGGATTCAAGTCAACTATGGCTCAAAGTCAATCAACCACTTTTAAAAGTGTGGTTGTGGATTAAAGTCAACCATGGATAGAAGTCATTAATGTTACTATTATTACCATATTGAAGTCAATCATTAGATTGAATTCAAACTTGTATTGAAGTAAATCATGGATTGAAGTTAACCATGGATTGAAGTTGATAATGAATTGACATCAACCTTGGATTGAAGTATACCTTGAATTCAACCATGGATTGAAGCCAACCTTTCTTAAAATTCTACTATGTCTTGAAGTAAACCATGATTTAAGTCAGTGAATCGTTTCTTAAAATGTCATTATGGATTGAAGTCAAACATTAGTCAAAGTCATCATTTTTTTGCATCCAATCCTCATTTGAAATCAAGTATGGATTGTATTCAATCTTAGATTTAAGTCAACTATGAATTGAAGTAAACATTTCATTGAAATAACCCTTGTACTGAAGTCAACCGTGGTTTGAGGTAAACCTTGAATTGAATTCAACCTTACTTAAAATTCATTGTATGGATTAAAGAGAAACTTTCGTTGAATTCAACCTTGCATTATTGTCATCCTTGGATTGAATTCAACCACGATTGAAGTTAAAATTAGATTGAAGTTAACTAGGGTATGCCATAATCAATCATGGTTAATAAAATTCAACCATGAGCTATAATGATCACCCACGAATGACCATATTCAACCAAGAATAACTATGCTCATCCATGACTGGCCATAGTCAACCATGGGAAACCGCAGTCAACCATAGTAACAAATAAACAACCATGGTTACCATAGTTAACCATGGTGAACAATTATTAACTATAGTAAACCATGAGCAACCGTAGTTGACCATATTCAACCATGAATAACCATGGTCTATTATAGTCAACTATGGTTAACCACGAAGAACCATGGAAAATGATGAAAAACCATGGTTAACCATATGCAAACATAGCTCGCTAATAATAGTCAACAATAGGGTCAACCATAGTTATCCATAGAGTTAGCACTAGTTATTTTTGCAGCGATTGGTGTTAATGCCTATTAAATTTTGAAGTTTCATTGATGATTTGGAAGCTTCAAGTTTTCTCTCATGGATTAATGCATAAAATTTTCCAAGTTTTGACAAGCAAAAAAGAGTTAAAGGGCTTTTGATAAAAAGTGAATTATTTTTATAATTGGAAAATTTTATCCATTTTGGATAAAATTGGTTTATAAATCAATATGGACTTTATATTCAAATTTTTATATCTTTTGGGCCAAAGTTTATATTTTTATTAAAATTATATGCCAAAGGTTTAAAGGTGTATAAGATGGCCTAGTTTTTTTATATCTTTTGGGCCAATGTTTATATTTTTATTAAAATTATATACCAAAGGTGTATAAGATGGCCTAGTTTATATTTTTATTAAAATTATATGCCAAAAGTTTAAAGGTGTATAAGGTGACTTAAGGTTTTTATTTATTGTTTTATAAAAGTACCAACAAAAGGTTTTACAAAATTATTGGCACAAGGAGGCTTTCATGCCACTTATACAGATAAGCTGAGTTAGTAAGCAAACGAGCTGAACATTGCCAACAAATTCCAATCGCTAAGCACGCAAAGAGTCTTACTTAACTTTGTTCCGTCAGATATGATAAAGTCATCAATAGTTAAATACGTGTAATATTTGTTATTTAATCCATATGGGATAATACTAAAATGGACCGTCTTCTTACTCAAACATCCTCCATTACCAAATGCAACATTATCTCGAAGTAGTACTAAGGTTGTAGGTGTTTATGTGTTACCATTCACAAAAAGCGAATAATGCATTATTTGATGGTATGAACGTAAAGTGTGGGCTTAGACAAAGGAGTTTTAAGAATTGCGTTATGAGTTACATGGATCTCATTTAATTTAGAGCATTTTGAAGAGGAAAGTGAATTGGAGAGGGAGCGCATTGCTTTAGAGGTGCATGAAGAGAAGAAAGCGCAGGATGATCGTGAAAGGAATTTAGGAGAAGCTTGAGCATAATGGTTTTTATTTCAACCATAGATGACATAGATAAATGCCCAAGAGCATTTTCTGGTTATTTTCTCATATTTAGACAACACATGGATTGGACAAGGTGTATTGGAAATGAACGACAACGACAACGACATCTAATTTGCATAAAAGATATTTCTCATGATTTGGGTCGTGTTGTTGACAAGAGCGTTCTTGAAGATTACAATATTACATATGTATGTAGTCATTGAGATTGAGATCAGAAAAGAGGATGATGTCCATGGTTCATCCTCGGGAGAAATACCTTGCAGTCAAGTCAAGAAATTGAAACCAAGTGCTAGTTCTTCTTCTGGAATTGTAGAAAATAAATCTTCTATTTTGTCTGTGCCTGCATTTTCATCATGCACAACATCAACATCAACATTTGTTGGTCCAGGGCATGTCTTCTGCACCTATAACAATATTCTATGTCCAAAATCGTGGTCTATGTGAGGATCACAACTTAGCTGGTAAAGGAGGAGTTCGTTGATGGCTATTTGATTGACTTGGGGTCTTGGCGAGTTTTATTACTGATATTGTAAACATCAGATTTTATAAAGAAGCGTATCATAAAGCAAGGATCCACGATGTAGATTAATACCAAATATCATCCAACCACCCACAATCATTCCGCTAGACAGAAATGCAGATAGGATAATTTTTCAATGATCTGCAGAAATTTTAGATAGTGTGCAGGCCAATACACGTGGTGGACATCCATCTTCTAGCAACACAAATCAACAGATGAGAAAAAATCGGGTACATCAACATGCCAGGAGAAACAAAATTTTAAAATCTGCCAAATATTTATATGGTTTGCAAGTTCTGAACAACGTGTCCGCACAGCATCCTTTGACCAGGAAATCAGTGGCAGCATTGTTTTCCAAACAGATATACGATCGCGAGGTAAATATGAAGGAAATTTAACATAGCATGTCTTCAACGGAATTTGATTCCGATTAAATGGAAATAGTTGCCCAAAGTATTGATGGTTAAATTATTCAGGTAAATTAATTAAATTTCAAATTCAAATGATTATATATTTATTTTACGAAAAGAAAAAAAACAGTTTTCGTATAAATGACTTGCGAGGGAGAGTATGCCCCTTTAAATTTTTCTTGTGAGCAAAATCAATGGATAAAAGTCTTATGGATAATATGGATGGTAGAGAAGTAGTTGAAGATAATCTACAGGTGGTAGTAACTGGAATCAAGAAAATCCACACAAACAGAGCATTAGATGTTATTTGTAGTAGTTGGGCAAAGTTTTTATGAAAATGGCTATTTTAGTCATTTACTTCAGAGATCTGTTTTCTCTAAACCAAGGTGAAATTTAAGAAACCAAAAGAGGTTTTTCTTTAGCACAGGCCAATCTAAAAAACCTCTCTTGGGTTTTACACAGGTGTCACGGTTCTAGAGAATCGAATTGATCTTCACATGCCAATTTTCTAGAAATTCAAAATACTATCAGAGTCGTCAAATTCAAGTACAAATTACGAATACCTGGAGGGGAATATAGAAAAATGGAGACATGGGTTTTGTTGGGGACAAATAGAATTACAATAAAATCTCTCATATTTCACACAACTGTCACCATTTGAGATATGAAGGTGGATCTTTGAAGCCTATTTTTTTAGCAATCCGTCTCCTGAAAGAGGTGAAATGATGAAGATTCGGGGGCAACTGCATAAGAACAAGCGTTTACAATGAAGAGAGGCTCCTTCACCTCTGTTGTTGAGGAACAATTCAAGGCCCTCTGTTGTTGAGGAACAATTCAAGGCCAAGTCAGCATAAGGCCGTTGGAGGTGCTCTAAACCGTCGTTTTAAACAAGCGAGCCTAAGTCTCAAATGCCTTGTTTGTTGTTTTGATCGAGCACACAAATCATCGTATGCTTTCCCAATTTGTTTGTGATCATGGAGAATCTACCACCTCAAGAATTTGTTAGGATTTTGATTCCCATGTTGTATCTAATTTTGGTTCTATTTTGAGGTTGGTCTCGAGAGCATATCATACTATAAATGTAACCTCAATAAAGGAGTAAAGGGCTGGAAAAATTTCATTCTGAAGCCTTCTGTGCTTGGTTTTGTAGCTCTATCATTTTATTAGAAGTATTAATGGAAATAATTTTATGATTTTTCTGAGATTCATCAAGGTGTTCAATGTTCAGTTGTGTTTCCTGTATGCTCCATTTCCATGTATGTGTGAAGTTATGCTAATAGATTTATAGTTGTATGCAAGGAATTCGTTCTTTGTTTAGTGCTCCTTTCATTAGAAAACGTATTTGTTATGTGTTTATGGTAAATGTCTTGAAATTCATCCTCTGTTAGATGCTCCATTTCAGTTATCATCCTTTATTGTTGCTCCTTCTAAAGGTGTTTCAGGAGATTCATCCACATATAGGTGCCTCTTGTTTCATTGGGCTTCTTCTCATTCCCCCCTGCCATGTCTTAATGTTATTAGACTAAATGTTAATGCTCATGTTGCCTCATATTGCAAAAGATAATTACTTATCATTATTGTTGTAATCCCCTTGAATTTTTCAGGTTTCGGCGCCATTTCCCAATGGTGTTTTCTGTTTGTCTCTCTTACAATCTTTAAATTACAAATATTTCATTCTTATCAGATATCTAGCCTTCTGATCGCTTGTTAAAAGATATATGTGTATGTGAATGAGCTTTGTGACAATAAGAGAGCCCTCTTTGACTATATAGGTTAGAATACCATCTAAATATTGGGTTGAAATGGTTACCCCAGTGATCTCCTACCACAACCATAGGAAAATCATTGGGTGATAACATCTTGACGTCGTTTCCGGAGAACAATTACTATTATCTCCTTGGGGAAATGGAATTGTTCTAGTTCTATGACCTGGTTGAGCATCCAGTCATTGACACATGATGGTTGTATATGCTCTGGCGAATCAACTCAAAGCTTTTGGAATGTGACTGCACTGGGAATACTGGCAGCCATAAGGACCAATACAGGGAAGAGTGTTCAAATCTTCCTCGGGGATGAATGACCAAGTTTCAAATTTGATCGTTGATGGTGAACAACGATCAAGCATCAAGAAAGTTGTGCATCTTTCACTCGGAGACTCCATCTTCAAAGAATCCATTGTTCATAATTTCTTATGGCGACTCCACTGGGGAAGGGTTGCAAGGTTTGAAGAGCTGATTCAATCTCTTCATTATCAAGATGAATTCTATATCTGTAAGGTATGCCCCTATGAATCATGCTCACATTCCTATTTTTTAAATCGAATACCTAATGTAGATTGGAAAACATGTCTTCCAAAATTCAAAAATCAAAAGAGTGATGATGTGTCCCTTCATTTGGTTAGATTTCATATGCATATATGTAAGATGGGGGTTGAATTGCATGAGGATTCTTTAATGAAAATTGTTGAAATTAGTCAAATAACTGAGAGGGGGGGTGAATCAGTGATTTCTAAAGCTTAAACCATTTTTCAATATTTAAACCATTATTACTGATTACAGATTTATAATTATAATAATGCAGCAAGTATAACAGAGGAGATGATGATTATCAATCACACACACATGATAAATACAAAAAAATATTCATTTTTATTTGAGCACCTACTCAAATGAGGCTGCAACCTCTATTTTACAAAATCCTTCTTGTGGAGAGCATCAACCCTCATGTTTTTCTAACACCCACTAAAATAACATTCTCTAGCTACAATTGAGTGAAAGCACCAACTTCCACTTGTACAGAGAAGACAACATGTTTTTCCTAGCACCACCTTACCACCCTTGTTTCTCAGATTTAAACATGTTCAATACAATATGTAGAAAAACAGATATAACAATGCATACCAACTCTGTTCTGATCTACTTTTGGATTTTATTATGCACCTTGGTTCCCCTCATTTTCTTTGTTTTGGATCTTCTTGAAAGAATTCAGATTCCTCTGTCATTCTACAATCCCCACTTTGAAGACGATCCATGCACCACCTCTTTGTCTGCAGAGATAACACACCTCCATTGATCACACACATCCTTTTATACAAATTTGTCCTTAAACCTTTTACCTGTTCGTATACCTGATGTTTCATTTCCATAGTTGATCAAACCGTTGGATGCCTTATGATAGACAATAAGTTCAATCGTTGAGTAATCATTAGTTTCTGCAACACATCTTCGCCATTTGGCTTCTTCTGCACTCGTCATTTTCTGCAACTCGACTCTTCCCCAATTTTATTTCTTCAACAAATCACATTACAGGAAATTTCAATTCAAAATTGGCCTCCTAAAAAAAATTAATAAAATAATAGTTAAAATAATAAAATAATATTTATTAATTTTGAAGGAAGAAAAGAAAAAAACTATTTTTTTCTTTGTATTTTCGACATATCTCCTCGTGTTTTTACTCAAATTTCCATCGGGAGAGCTCATTGGATGCCAAACTAAATTTTGCATCCAACGAGTACCCACTCGACATACTTTTGACGGACCCTGCTACCCCAAAAACAAGAAAAAAAACCTGAAAAAATGTGATGATGACATCATCATTACATTTTTTCCAGGTATTTCTTGTTTTTGGAGTAGTGGGGTTCATCAAAAGTATGCCAAGTGGGTACTTGTTGGATACAAAATTTAATTCCACATCCAATGAGCTCTCTCGATCGAAATTTGAGTAAAAACACAAGGAGATATGTCGAAAATACAAACCAAAAAAGTAGTTTTTTTTATGATACCTATCCCCAAATTTATATTAAAAAAGTGTTTAAGACCTATACGGTATTTCAAATTTAAAACAATTTCATTGGATAACACATGATGACATGGAATTTGAGTTAAAGTTAAAAGGCCCATTTTGAGTTGAAATTTCCTCTAATGAAGTTTATGCTCTCTTGATTTTGTCGTTCTGGTTCCGCAATACTGGTTATGCACCAATCATTCTGCACCATTGATCTTCTTTGGGCTCTCCGTGACCTGGGAAGAAAATCGGATATCATTCCATGATTTCCGCCTTTTGCACATCCTTTTCTGCATGACATCTTCCGCATCGTCGATTTCGTATGACCTCTCTACTGACCATTGATATGAAATCAAACACCTACTTATGCACATCTTTTTCTGCAAATTCAATCCACGTCGTCGATTTCTTGTGCAAAATTTCTCGATCATCAATCTTAGATTTGGTGTGGGATGCAGATCCTGGTTTTTCAACATTTTATTAAACCACTTCCATACTTTTCCGCTTTCCTCCTTTCGATTACAAAACTCCATTTGCGTCATCGATTTCTTGTGCACCCTTTCCCGAATGTCGATCTTAGATCTGGTGTAGGATGCGGATGTAGGGTTTTCAACATTTGTTTGAACAACCTTCAAACTTTTCGCTTTTCTCCTTCCACTTATAAAACTCCTTTCACGCCATTGATTTCTTGTGCACCCTTTCCCGATCATTGATCTTAGATCTAGTACGAGATGTGTATCTCATGTTTTCAACATTTGTTTAAACAACTTCCATACTTTCTGCTTTCCTCCTTTCGCATGTTAAACTCCTTTTGCACCATCGATTTTTGTGCACCCTTTTTCGACCGTCGATCTTAGATACGATGTAGGTTGTGGATCCCGGGTTTTCATAATTTGTTTAACCAAATTCAATACTTTCCGCTTTCTCCCTTCCTCCTACAAAACTCCTTTTGTGCCATCAATTCTTTGTGTTGGTTCACTCCTGACCATAGGATCTGTTCATCAGATTACCTTTCAAACTTTGCAGATTTTCTCTTGACCGTTGATTTCTTGTGTGGGTTCACTTCTGAACGTCGGATCTGTTCTTTAGATTACCTTTCAAACTTTATGGATTTTATCTTAATTGTTGATTTTTTTTGTGGGTTCATACCTAACCGTCAGATTTGTCCATCAAATTCAAACTTTGCGGATTTTTTCTTGACTGTTGATTTCTTTGCAGATTTTCTCCTGAGTACTCTGCTTATCTAGATCATCTGCTTGGAACTATGTTTCCATCAATGAAAACCATATCACACTCTGATCTATTTCCATATGACCGCAAAAGCTCCAAGAACCGCCCCCTTTGTCATTGATGGAAACCTTCAAATTATGGGTGTATGTTGTACTTGTAATCTACAATCCGTTTATCATATCTAATCAACAACTTCTCCCCATTTGACGTCAATGTCAAAGAAGACTCTATAGCACATCTCCCCCTATCAAAGTGAACAAGTTATTTGGAATAAGATATGATTCCTAGTTTCTGGTGCAGGTACTCAAACTATGTCTTTGGTAAGGGTTTAGTGAAGATATTAGCAATCTGTTTTGAAGAAGGAATAAATTTCAATTGAACCACTATGTTTGTAACATGCTCCCTTAAGAAGTGATACTCAATAGATATGTTCTTATTCTTGGAATGGAGGATTGGATTTTTGAACATACTAATGGTGCTAGTATTATCACAATGGAGAGGAATGGGATCAATAAATTTTACCTCCAGGTCTACCAATATCTGAATTATCTAGATTATTTGTGTACAACAAGTGGAAGAAACAATGTACTCAACTTCTGTAGTGGATAAAGATATCGAGCCGTGCTTCTTACTCAACCATCCAACTAAAGAATCACCCAAGAAGAATGCACCTCCACTTGTGCTCTTTCTTTCATCCAAACAATTTTCCCAATCAGCATCTGAATATGTAGTTAACTGAAGATTATATTTTCTAGGATACCAGAGACCATAAGTCATTATGCCCTTTAAATATTTAAATATCCTCTTAACAAACACCAAATGACTTTGCTTTGGAGAAGACTGAAATCTACCTACCATTCCAACAACTTGCATTATATCAGGACGAGATATTGTGATGTATAAGAGACCTCCTATCATTGAACGATATGTTCTCTGATCAACATCAGGCAAGGGATCATCCTTAATAAGTTTACAACCAAAAACCACAGGTGTACTGACAGGTGATGAATATTCCATCTGAAATTTCTTCAACATCTCCTTCAAATACTTCTCTTGGGAGAGAAATAAGCCTTCAAGACTCTGGATAATGCAAAGACCAATAAATAACGATAGTTCTTCTATCATTGACATTTTAAACTCATATTGCATGGAATTATCAAACCACTACACAAAAGAATCATTAGTGCATGGGTGATTCCATTAAGATGGGTAACACTTTTTGGCCAAATTTGGCGATGAAAACCTGATTTTTTACTCATGTGCTAGATAGAAGCCCTCAAAACGCATATATGCCATGTGAATTTTGACTTGCATTAAGAAAACAAATTGTATAATATTATGTTGGCTTCATAGTGATATTTTTTAAAAAATATTCTGATGTCATTTAATGTCTGAATTTTTGCATTTAATGAACTATGTGACCTTAAAAATTTGAAGAAGCTAATAAGTGGCTCGTGTCCACGTAGAGTAATTTAATCTTGCATTAATAATTCTAAAAAAATAAATATATGGGCATGATCTACATAAAATGCAGTGTGATGTGCATATTTTTTTGTTAATTTTTTTCGCATTATACAATTATTTATTATTTTTCGAAAGTGACCACATTCGATTTCAACATCGTTTTAAACACATATTTGTCCACGTAAAGGAATTTTTTCTATTTTTCCAAAAATTGAAAAACAAAAGATACCCTTTTGAAGAGGACATGTCGATATGTGATGTGTGCATTTTGAAGAATTTTTTGGCTATGTATTTTTAACTCTGCGGATTTTTATTTGCGCTACTTCGAAGTTGCAGTGTGGTTTTCTAAATATAAGTTTTAGAAGTAATTAAAAAATAAATATCATATGAATGCCAAAATGCGTGTATGATATGTCAATGGATAGAAGATTCGTTGGTGAATCTATCGGTATCAACTCCGCTCAGTTATGTGCTAGGAATGGCAGGGTTTACACATTTGCAAGGCACATGAAATTTTCCATTTGTTTGAATGTGGGCTAAGTCTGTTTTTTTAAGCCCTCGACCGAGGTATGAAACTCGACCGAGGTATTTAAATACCTGGGTCGAGGTATTAACAAGACCTCGACCGAGGGTTTGTAAATCCCTCGACCGAGGGTTTGACAAACCCTCGATCAAGGTTTTGTTAATACCTCGACCGAGCTAATACCTTGGTCGAGGTCCTTTAAAACTAAAGCCCGCGAGTGAGTTCGAACATTAATGAGACTCCAACTACAAATTTT
>LPNX010196154.1:8272-52896 GCA_001517045.1 Pseudotsuga menziesii
TCGACATGATTTCCTGTATATTACACCTACAAATAAGACTCCATTAAAACTCCATGAAATACCTAAGTGGCCTATCCAAACACCAACTAGGATGGGAATCTTTTACCCTCGAAATTGGCTTAAGCAAAAAAACTAGTCATCCACTAGCTCTCACAATTCACAAATGAGCAAAAGCTTCTTCTCATGGCTGATACCTGTATTTTATAAAAATTATTGGTCTTCTAAGGTTCCAAATCCATCCATAAACCAAATCCAAGTCGAATTGGTGTGGCAGCTCATGCTATGCCATGTGGCCTCTCTCTTCACCTTCCCTCTTCTCCCAAATTTGAGTAGGAGCCTCTTGGCCTTCTCCAACTCCCAAATTCGACCTCTAAGATGCTCTATTCAGTTCTAACATGTCAGTATGTCAATATGTCATCCTTCATATCTGAATTGTGTCATAAATTTCATAGAATCTCCATCATTGGTGTCATAAATGTCATAAATGTAAGGGGAATCTAGCCAAGTGTCCATGAAACTCCCATTTGGCTCTTCCTCTCCCATGTAAGTTACAATTCATACCAAATTAGCCCTATGAAGTATATGGACAAGTATATTAACCTAATAATCCATCCCAAAACATTAGGCTTCCCATAGATTCGAAATTGGAAGAGGAGGATGCCATTTAACATAGGAATTCTAGCTTGAGTGGGCCCCATAGTCTCCATGTGTCTCCATTCTCCATATCCATTTCAATTTTATATTGTATTTATTTAATAATATACATTATTAAATATTTATCCTCTTCTAATGTCTAAACATAATTTATTATCCCCCTTATTCCAAATCTCAAAGCTTCCACCCCCAACCTAGGAAACTAGTGATTTTCCTCCTTGGTAATTATTTGACTTTTAGCATCCCTTTGAAAACTTTCATGAATATGGAAAATGTGATTTGGCCATTGTGACCCAATGCAAAATTTGGGACATTATAGATACAACAAGCTCCCAACTAGTTTTATATACAACAAATTGTTCGCCAATGGAGATGAACCAAAATCACCTAGTTTTACTCCTGAAAGGAAGGGACACTTAGAAAATTTACATTCAACCATTTTTAAATTCTATAACAGGTTTGAAGCATACTTTGATTGGCTGACCTTGGTACCTGCATCATATTCCTCAATCTCTAAGCCACGAAATTGTTTCAACAATCCTAGGTCAGTCATTAAAAAAACATTGTGCAATGAAGACTTAATTGAACCTATATCAACAATGCAACTTCTAGTGATCAAAATATCATCAACATAGAGTAAAATGATCAAAATAGATTCATTTAAATGCTGCAAATACACACTAGGATCATATTTTCACATTTCAAAACCTTGTGAGAGAAGAAAGTTGTCCATCTCGGCATACTAAGGTCTACGATCTTGCTTGAGGCCATAGAGAGACTTCTTCAGCCTAAAAATAAGTAAAGGATCATGAATGAAACCTTAAGTATGTTTCATATAATCTCCTTATGAAGGTCACCATGAATAAAATCATTCTTCACATCCATACGGTCTACCTCCCATCGTTTGGATGCAGCAATGGCTAAAACTAGGTTGATTGAGTCCATCTTTTCCACCGGTGCAAATGTATCTATATAGTCCACTCCATGGACACGAGAGAATACTTTGTAAAACAATATGGACTTATAATTAACATATGAACCATAAAAATCCATCCTGGTCCTATAGACCCACTTGCATTGCACTAGTTTCCTCATGGAAGGTAGAGGAACCAACTCCTAAGTTTCATTGTCTTGCAAAGACTTGAACTTTTCTCGCATGGATGATTGCCATCTTGGGTGATTTGATGCTTCTTAATATTACTGTGGATAAGATCCAACCATCGGAAAAAATCTCTCTTGAATATTCAAATCACAACTGAAGAATACATTGTGAAACTGAGATCTAGTCTTCCTAGTGTTTAGTGGCTCTCCTACAAGATTACTAGTTGGTTGTATGGTTTTCTCATCCCATTTTTTCCTTGTGGGAGAGTCATGATATGAATGCATGTCATAATATTCATATTCTATATCAAAATCATAAAAACAATAAATGGAAATATAACTTACATCATCATTGAGTCGAGGGTGAGAGAAATCCCCCTCTACTAGTTCAACTTCTTGCATAGGATCTTCTTTAAACTAAACACTTCTCTCAATGAATGTTTTCTGAGATGAGGGATAAAAGAGATTGAAGCCCTTTTAATATTCAATGTATGCAACCATTATGGACTCCTTTATTTGGGGCTACAAGGATTTTCTTTCCTTGGGAGGAATTCTAGCCCATGCCTTTGATCCAAAAACCCTGACAGGAGACACATCAGGCTTGTGTCCTATCCAAGCCTCAAATGGAGTCTCGCCTTCCAATGCTTTGTGTGAAAATCTGTTATGAACATATGTAGAACAATATATGGCATTATCCCATAGCTTAGAATACAAATACTTATCCTCCAACATGCAGGTGGCCATCTCCTTCAATGCTCTATTCTTGCGCTCTGCCACACCATTTTGTTGCGGTGTGTAAGGTAGTGAATGTTGCATTTGATTTCCATTATATTCACATAGATGTTGTAGTTTCTTATTGACATATTCCTTTCCATTAGCAGTAATTAATACCTTTATCTTATTCCCATTGAAGTTCTCAACATAAGCTTTGGAAGCTTTGAAGATCTTGAACACTTCAGATTTCACCTTGAGGAAGAACACCCAACAATATCCTGAAAAATCAGCAATGAATGTTAAGACATACCTTGATTTTCCATAGGAGGGTGTGTGAATAGGTCCTATTAGATATGAATGGATCAATTCGAGGACTTGAACATCCCTTATTTCCTTCTTCTCATACTTGCGCTCGACATGCTTCCGAACAATGCATCCCTTGCATGTTCCTTTGGAAAATTTGATGCTTGGAATTCCTTCAACCATCTTTTCTTTGCTCAAATATTGAAGATATTTGTAGTTGAGGTGTCCAAACATCTCATGTCATAGCTTGACGATCTCATTGGCATGTGACAGGAGTGCATTTGAAGAGATGTAAGGAAGAAAGTGTGAAAACTTTTACATCCTTAATTCATGGTCTACAATACCCACTGCAACCAATTCACTATTTGAGACTTCAGAAATTTCCACATATTCTTGAGTGAATTTCACTCTCTTGGATGAACCTGTGTGCATCATTTGATAGACAAGGAGTAGGTTTGCTACAAGATTTCGCACAAACAACACATTGTTGAAGTAGCCATTGTCACAATATTGATCCTTCCAATCCCTTTTGTTGGGATCTTTGAATCATCACCCATGAGGATGGACGGACCATTGTATGGATGTAGTGCCTAGAAGGATTATTCTACAGAATCCATATTCCTTAAGGCACCTAAATTTATGATGAAGGAGGAATATCAAGAAGTGTTAGCCACCAATGCATGGCATCTCTCCTTGTTTTCAGAATTTGAACCTCCATCCTTCTTCTTTTCTCCATCTGGAAGAGGAATGTTGTTCTTCTCAAGGATTTGCACCATCATGTCAATATTTTTCTTCATGCATGCACTCTCAAGGTGCCAACCCTTGTGAAAGTAATTTAATTTGGAATTCTCTTGATTCTTCCCTTTTTTCTTGCTAGAGTTCCAACTCCCATCAGAATATTTGGGCTTCTCTTTGTCCTTCCTCTTCTCTTGTTGCTTCGAATATTTGGGCTTCATCTTTCCCTTTGCTTGCTTCAAATATCTTTCTACAAGAGATTGATATTTGGTATATTTGATGGTACCCATTTGAACCAACTTGTCAAATCCATGAAGTCTTCCAAAGATGGCATTCTCTAGTTTCGAACTATCAATTTGCCTGAGTGAAATGTTGAAACAAACACTGAATATTCAGGACCTAGATTTGAAAGTATAGACCAAATCAAATGCTCTTCCTTCTTTTTTATGCCACATTGCTTCAGTTGAAGAACCATGGATTTGATCTTGGTGAAGAAGTCTTGGATTGTCTCAAATGAGTTGCGTTCAAGGTGATCAACTCGTTCTCAAGATGATGGCCTCTTAGTTCACCAGTATTCCTAAATAAAGACTTGATCTTGAGCCACACTTCATTTGGAGTTGTGAGACTATTAACATGAAGTAGGAGGTCTCTCAAAATGTTGAGACATAACATCCCAAATGCTTCATGCATTCTGTTAAAAAACTTGGACTTCTCAACAACTAAGTTTTGCTCATTTTTTGTCCCCATGGTAACTTTGTAGAGACCTCTGGATCTCAGTTGGATTACCATCTTGGCCTTCCACTCAAAGTAGTTGAATGGAGTGATAAAGGTCACATGATACTGCTCCATTTTTTTCTGTGCACTGAGTGACAATGAACTACGAAATGACCTGCAATGCAAACTCTCAATCTTTTGGAGGAAATCCTAGGTTGCTAATTCGAACCCTATGAAGTCTATGAATTTGGTTTGAAGCTCATTGATCTCTGATACCATGTAAATTTATTATTTACAGTAGGATCTAGAACCTAAGAGAATCCTCACAATGAAATAATTTGACAATGCATAAGCAAAACAGTGAAAAGAGGAAAAACTTACACCAACAAATGATTCCAATAACTAGAGTTTCTATTATATTATATTCCAACATGTAAACATGTATGGATCATCATTATATTACATTACAAGAAAATTGTTAGCCTTTGGAGACAGTCAAATGGAATACATGTGGCAGGTTTACATTGGAACCCAAAACCCCCCTAGGTGGACCAATAGGCTACCAAACCACCTCAAACAGTCATGAATGGCCATGTGAACATTGGGGAGGCATGGGTGGTCATAAATGAATGTTTCCTAGGCATGGTGGAGTGCATGGTGGAGTGGGAGTGGCTCTAGGAAATCCAAAAAGGGCCAAAATTACCCAAATAAAATGCATATGCACCCCTAGTCAACCTAGATATATGATTTAAGGAGTGGGAGAAACCCAAGGGACCAAAAGGTCATTAATGGGGGAGCCTTATCTCCTGGTTGACCAAAGTGAGGGTGTTGGGTGTCATTAATGGTCCAAAACCCCCAACCCCCTTAGGAAGACACCATAATCAAAGTTTGGAGTATCTAGCATAAGTGAAAACAAATGAGACTATGGTCCTAGGTGGTATGATGTCTATGGTACTAGGTGGTATGATGTTCTAATATATTTTGACATGTTTGTTCTGCGATTTTTTTGCGTTGTTTGTTGTTTAATGGCATGTACACGATTTAATGGTAGTCATGTAGCATGGTATGTCTTGTGATGTGGTAGTATGATTCCTTGTTATTGGTTTCTAATTTTTCAATTGCTAAGGAATTTGTATATATATACACTAAGGTTCACACACTCTTCATTAATGCACACCATTCCATTCGTGGTTTCTCCATTTTAAAACATAATTTTCATCTCTTTCAAATTTAACACAAGGACCTCTTAGCCCTTGGGAATATTAAGGTTGAAAGGGATGAACATTACGTTTTAATGGAGTAGTTGAAAGAGATGAAAATTATGTTTTAATGTTACTGTTGCTCTATCTTGGTTCACTAAGTTTGTTGGTGCAAGTGTAATGGGAAGTTTTTGTTCTTGATTAGGCCTAGGCTTCCATGTTTGGTTTCCCCTTGGTTGGTTATTTTGCTGATATATAGGATTAATGTTCGTTTGTTGTTATTTCTCCTTTTCTAGATTTGTTATTTTGTTATTTGATTTGTTAAATAATAAGGCTTGTTCTTTTTAATTGTGATTTAGATCTATTACTACTACTATAATTTACATGTTATTTTTACTGTATGTTTCAACATTAACACAGGGACCTCTTTGGAGTGTTAAAGTTGAAAGAGATGAACATTATGTTTTAATGGAGTAGTTGAAAGAGATGAAAATTATGTTTTAATGTTATAGTTGTGCTATCTTGGTTCACTAATTTTGTTGGTGCAATTGTGCTTCCATGTTTGGTTTCCCCTTGGTTGGGTATTTTGAAAGGTAGATTTTGACAGAACCATAATGAAGATGAGAGGATCACATCTTCCAGGTTGAACCCTTCCTATATAGTGATGATAAACTTTCATTTGTTGCATGGCACATATGTGGACAACATATCTTTGAGAGAGAGTCTTGTTAATTTATGTTGAATTTTTGGTTATCCCATTTGTTATGTTATGTTGACATTCTGGTTATCCCACTTGTTATGTTATGTTGGCATTGTGGTTATCCCACTTGTTATGTTATCTTTATGGTTACCCCACTTTTTATGTTATGTTGAATTTTGTCATATTAGCTTTGTGGTTAGCCCGCTTGTTCTATTATGTTTCTGGTTAGCCATGTTTGTGTGTTGACTTGTGGTTAGCCCTCATGTGGTTATCTTTTTTGTTGACCCTTCTTTTGGCTATGTGAAATTCTTAATTTGGTTACTTACCACTTTGATTTGACTTACAAATTGATGACTCCATGCCTAGCCTAATTGTAAGAGAATCACTAATGTCACTTAGAAGGACCTTCTATAAGGTATTTGAGAGGCTATAAGAACTAATATAGCCTTTGTTGAGAGCGATGTAGTTATGGAAATTTGAGCTCTCTTTTGGCACGGTTGATTTTCAGGCACACTTGTTTATGATGCCAAGGGTTTGAAGGTTGTCTCTGCTCGAGCATTATTTGGTTTTTGGGTCTACTTGCAACGCCGAACCTGTCCTTACTTAGCATTGTCCTTTGTAAGAATTTTATAGTAATTTTAGTTCTCACTCCATGCGTGCAAGTCCATACTATTGATTTTTTTGGCTGCGTTTTTTGCAGCATTGACTTCCTTTGATTATTTTGAGGGATACTTGGTGTGCTGGTTGATTTTTTGGGGTTGATCTTGACTTTTCTGTACCTCTTTGAGTGGATGGTTCTTCTGATGTACTTGAATGTCATATTTATCAGCATTTATAGTCCCTCTCTCTCAGGTATGTTTATTCCCTTCTGTTATCTCTAAGGTTGTTTCACCTTTTTATTTTAAAATCTTTAATTGTGATTTGTTTTTATTGTTTTAATGTTGCTTTGTTTTATACCTTATGATTGATTGATCGCCATTATGGTTTCTTTTATTATCTAGAATCATCAAAATCTTCATTCATTAGCCATGAACCTATGTATGTGCAAGAGATTGTATGTTATATGGTGAATTGTTAAAGCTGGCAGCATTTATCCAAACTGCCAGCATTTCATGAACTGGCAGCATTTTACTTACTAATAGCAGAATTTCAAAGTGTATTGCATTAAAAGGTTTATTTTTATAAATGCCATGGAGTGTAAAGGGATAATAAACTTTGGTCATATTCATAATTATTTGGCATTCGATATGAAAATGTTTTAAGGGAGCGACTGTCCATAAAATGATGGGTTTTTATTGTGTCATTTATGAAATGGTACACCTGTCATCATTTTAAAATTTGAACACTGCATGCAATGAATGTTAGTACTAGTCGTGGTAGAATCGACTTAATTCACTCTTTTCCTTAGAAATTGGTTTCATTGTTTTGATGGTTAACTGGAGAAGGATAATCACAGACCTGTTAGTATACTGTAAATCTTCATTGGTCATGAGCAGCAACATGCAGGTTTCAAGTAGCTAGGGTTTGTTTTCAAACCCTGATGGATTTTATGTTTGAGGATCTGGATTACATTGTGTATACTTCCCTGCATCTCAGAGCAAGCGGTTACAGCAAATAATTTCCTGGTCGGGACAGTATAGTGTGAAGACCTTGTTGATTTGCATTATTGACAAAGGCTTAAGGGTAATACCTATGAGGCTTTTTGGTTCCATTCTCACTGTCATATTCATTCTGTTAAGCTTGCAAATCAATCAAATTAGGACGAGCACAAGCATAGGTGCATTATTGACAGTCCAGAGCTAGCATGGAATGAAGACCGGCCACAGAGGTAACTGCAACAAAGTTTAGTGGGTGTGCTGTTTTGTCTAAGATTTGAAGCCCAGTCTGTCTATACATCAAAGTTGAAAATTTTTAGGGTTTTAAATGTCAAAGGCAGCCGACGAGGAAGAGCCAGAGGTTATAGTGAAGAGAAATCCAGGAGGCTTTATTTGCAGGCTAGAGCCAAACAACACAGATTGGATAAAACAATTTCCTAGGTCTGCCAAACTAATGCAGAAGTCTGGATGGTTTAATTTTTGTGAGAAATTGCAAGGCTACCATTCATAGATAACCATGTTATTTATTGAAAATTACAGAGATGAAAGAGTGCAGCTGCAAAGCCTAACAGTCAGGGTAAATGAGGATTCTATTGCTAAGGCAATAGGAGTTCCAGCACAGGGGGAGAAATGGTTCAAACAGAAGGATTTCCAAAGCGATTTCAGTGAATTTCTAATGTCAGGTTGTGAAAAGCTAGATTGGAAAAATGGTGTCCACGTTAGCAAGATGTAGCCAGGATGGAAGGTTCCTTTGGAGGTAATACAAAATTACATCACCTGCGATGGCAGGTATGACAGAGTATTAAAATGCCATCTAAAATCGCTAATGCATATTCATGGAAGTATACAGGTATATCTCCCATTTTACTTGTTAAAAATCCTCCAAAAGATGATTTCCAGGGTTCAAAGCCATCCCGAGCATACAGCTCACTCTGTTTATCACCAAGGTTTAATTAAATTATTGATTTTAGCTCAGTTGTAGAAGGAGGAAAGAACATGGGAATCCCTACTAGCAGAGCTAGGGTTTAAGGACAACTATAAGGAGAAAGGAAAAATAAT
Organism: Pseudotsuga menziesii; assembly: GCA_001517045.1. Taxonomy (NCBI): domain Eukaryota; kingdom Viridiplantae; phylum Streptophyta; class Pinopsida; order Pinales; family Pinaceae; genus Pseudotsuga; species Pseudotsuga menziesii. The sequence goes on from LPNX010196154.1 coordinate 17,047, forward strand.
GATGGATGATACTGAACAGCCAACAATAAGTCCTAAAAATCCAATTCAAATTGTTGAGAATGAAGAAAAGAATGCTGTTGAGAAACCCATCCAAGAAAGTTTCTGCCCTGAAACTTCCTACACAAATGAAAACCCAGAGAAACTCAGTAATATGTTGAAAAGTATAGCTTCAAAGAATAAGATTTGTAAACAGTTATTCAAGACAGAGAAGCCAAGAACCAGGCTGAGGAAGAAGATGTAGATAGAGAAAGGGGCAGCATATGAAGATGTTATGGATGTTGTAGTGATAGATGATGCTGGTAGTGAAGAAACAGTACATACAACAAAGGACCAGTACTGTGTAGATATTGAAAAGTTTATTGATATTCAGGGCATAAATGGCTCTATACCAAAAGCTTTTTGCACAGACAAGCATGATAATGATGATGGTTCAGCATCAAAAGGTTTACAAGAAGAAGGAGTCCACATAAGAGAAGAAGATTTGGAAATATCTTCTGAATTAAGCCAATGTAGGAAGTATTTGCAGACATACCAAGAACAAACAAGATATCTGCAAGACATAAACGAAAAATTGATGGTGGCCAACAAAAGACTTCATGAAGACCTGGAGGACAAAGAGACAGAATACCAAAAGTTGTTGATAGTTTCCAAAAATGTTCTAAGGGAGAAACGAGCCATTCAGAAGTAGTTGGAACAAGTCAAAGCTCAGAACAAGGAGGTCAATAAGGATGCTGAATTCACCAGACTGCAGAAGCGTTCACAGGTTCTAAGTGACCTAGCTACACTAGCAGAGGCTTCTAGAAGCCTTTAGAAGTTAAATTGTAGTTTTCTTTTTGAACTTATGTTGTTTATTTGACACATGTATTACACTTGTACTTTAATACTTTTTAAAAGGGATTGACTTCCCTATTTTTGAGGAGGTTCGATCCTTAGATATAGGATCTTATGGTTAGTTTAAAGATAGCAATATTTTGTATTTAAGGGGCCCTTGAGAGGAGGAAAGGGTTGGCAATTTTCGAGTTATGCAAGCCCAGTTTTGATCACTGTCTGTATAACATAAACACTCTACAGCTTCAGCACAGGTTCTATCTTGAATAAGCATGATTATGATTTGCCTATGTGTGTTATGAATTGTTTTTCTAGTAATTTATTATGCATATGGTCCATTGAATTCCATTGCAATAATTCTTATTGTGAAATACAATTATCCTTATACTTTTAGAAAACAGAGGCAGTTTCACTTCTTAACTTTATGATCATAGTAACCTTGATATTGAACTTTGTGTTCGATTTTATGTTATACAGTTCCTGTTTGATTCTCTTGTAGCTCTGATTGACCTACCAGCCTATTTCTTCAATAATGTTTTGATTTTCTTATAGATCTTATATTATACCAGCTTATTTCATTCATAATTATGTGATCTGTACAAAATAGCCTTGATTTCATACCAGCCTAGTTCTTCAATGATTGTTTGATTTTACTTACAGCTTTCATGTTATACCAGCCTATTTCATTGATAATTGTGTAACTTTTCCAATAGCTTTGATTTCATATCAGTTTGGTTTTCAGTTTGATTTCATTGATTTGTACATTGTTGAAAAAGATTTCCTTAAGCTTGAACCCCTATAGTCTAGGTTCAACTTTAGGGATAACACCTTCTCTAAGGGCCAGTTTGTTCCAATTATTGACTTTCCTCTAAGAGGAAAGATTTGATCTAAAAGTTAAAATATGAGTACAAGGAAGGTTATTCCCATCATGTACGTCATCATATATGATTTTTTCCTGTTTGTTCTGTTATTTTGCTGCATTGATTGTCTTTGACTATTTGAGGGATATTTTGGCATGTTGGTTATGAAGCCCATTATACTCTACAACATAGTTATTTTGTTATTTCATTTGTTAAGTAATAAGAATTGGTATTTTGTATTTTTATTAATATATATTAATGCTCTTGTAATTTTGTCTAACCAACCGTACTAATGTTTCTATCATTTACATGTTATTGTTACTATATGTTTCAACTTTAACACAGGGACCTCATGGGAGTGTTAAAGTTGAAAGAGATGAAAATTATGTTTTAATGTTACAAATGTGTTATCTTGGTTCACTAAGTTTTTTGGTGCAAGTGTATTGGGAATTTTTTGTTCTTGATTAGGCCTAGGCTTCCATGTTTGGTTTACCCTTGGTTGGGTGTTTTGAAAGTCATATTTCGGAAAAAAACCTAAATGAGGATGAGAGGATCACATCTTTTAGGTTGAACCATTCCCATACAGTGATGATAAACTTTTAGTTGTTGCATGGCGTATATGTGGACCACATATCTTTGAAAGAGTCTTGTTATGTTTTGTTGAATTTGGGGTTAGCCCACTTATTATGTTATGTTTACTTTTGCTATGTTGACTTTCTCATATCCCACTTGTTATGTTATGTTTATGGTTACCCCACTTGTTATGTTATGTTGAATTTAATTATGTTGAATTTGTGGTTATCCCACTTGTTCTATTATGTTTGTGGTTAGTCGTGTTTACATGTTGACTTGTGGTTATCTCTCTTACGGTTATCTTTTTCGTTTACCCTTCATTTAGCTATGTGTCCTCCTTAATTTGGTTATTTCCACTTTGATTTGACTTATCAATTAATGACATCATTCCTATCCTAATCGTAAGAGAAGCCCTAACATCACTTAGAAGGACCTTCTAGGTGGTCTTTGAGAGGCTATAAGAACTAGTATAACATGTGTTGAGAGTTATGTATTTATGGTAGTTTGAGCTATGTTTTGGCACGACTAATCTAAGGTTTTCTAGTACACTTGTTTATGACGTTAAATATTTGAAGGTTGCATTTTCTTGAGTGTTATTTTGTTTTTGGGTCTACTTGTAACACCCATCTATCCTTACTTAGCATTGTCCTTTATGAGGGTTTCTACATCAATCTTTGTTCTCCCTCCTTCACACATGCGAGTCCATACTGTTACTTCATGTGGCTACATTTTTGTTGTGTTGACTATATTTGATTGTTTTGAGGGATACTTGAAGTGATAATTGATTTGTTGGGGCTGATCTTGATTGTGTCATAAGTCTTTGAGTGGTTGGTTCTTCTGTTATACATGTATGTCCTTTTTATTATCATTTATGGTCTCTCTCTAAGGTATGTTTATGCCCTTAACTAAGGGCCATTTTGTTCTAGTTATTGACTTGCCACTAATAGGTAAGATTTGATATGAAATTTATAATTTGAGTACAAGGAAGGTTCTTCCCATTAAGTAAGTCATCAGATATGATATTGTCTTGTCTATTATATGATTTTGTTGTGTTGAAAATCTTTGACTGTTTGAGGGATACGTTGGCAAGCTGGTTATGAATCCCACTATAAAGGGGAGAATCAAGACCCCTTTGTTGAGACAAACTGACATGGATCATTGAGTTTAAAATAATATGGTAGATGATTAGAACTAGAGCAACCTATGAAACCCTAGTAGGGAAACAATAGATGGGAACCTATCTAGCCCAATCCTTAGCCCTCAACCAAAGGACATGACTATGTGAATACTTTTTGACTCAGAACTTTGTCTTCGAGGTTGATTTTGAGGCCTCTATTCTTTATTCACTTTGAAATCAATTCAAGCTCTTAGTGTTATTTTCAGGTTTGGGTTACACTACTTTGTTTGCATGCTATGGAAAGTGGGGGCCAATTCCAACTTCAATAATCGACACAATTGTTTTCATATATCTTTTTTATATGGACTTGGATATGATTGCTACTCCACTCAATGGTTATTCATTGACTTTGAAGTGACACCATCTTCAAGCTTCACGTGGGCAACATAATTATGATTCATACATCAATTTCATTAACCCCATACAATAAGAAATACCCGATCTCCTAGAAACATGGACGAAGTTATTTTACATATTTTAGTAGTCATCCTAGTTTGTTTTCCTTGGAAGGAAATATAAAATAAATGGGAACTTGAACTCGCTTCCCATGCCATAAATAACACATTTAACCGTGTGGAGGGGTTCCTAACCTTAGCTAAATTAAGATCAAGGTAGTGTATAGAAATGGGACATGATAATAAATGTTTTTTGCTTCATTGAGTTTGAATTATTTACATTAAAAGTTAAATAAATGAATGGGGAACCTTCTTGAAAAGGCCTATTTTAATTAAGAATAAAAAGAACTTAAGTGCTATTATGAGAGATGCGGGATAGTCATAAAATTCCTTGGTGTTTGTTTTTCTACAGGATCCTTGACCTTACACAATTGGCTATTATCCAATAAATAACTTTTAACAATAAAAGAATGTTAATGGATCTTAGAGAATGCAACAATAACTCAAGCAACAATGGTGTAGTTAAAAGTCATGATTTCCTTCACATTTCAATATAAATGTTTTGTATATGATCATGTCCCCTTCCTCCTAAAGTAATCTTCAAGTGATAATGCCCTGGTTTGAGCCTAAACACTTTTTCAAATGATTTATAATATTTTTGTGATATTCAAGCTATAAACTAACTTCCCTTAAGTTGCAAGCATGGTTCAATTGCCAATAACTGTGATTTGAAGTAGTATGGAAGACTATTTTGTTACCAATCACATGGAAACTCTCAAGTGTCTATGAATAAACACTCAGCAAGAAGTTGAAACAAGTTTATTATAGAGGATTGGTTGAAATACAACATAAAGTGAATTAGTTAGTTGGATGAAGGGAGGCTAATTATTATTTTTTGCTTGAGAAACATGTAGCTTGCAGAAATATTTGTGCATGCAAAGAACTTTTGAGATTCTCATTATGATGAATTGGGATTTCTCATCTAATCAGATGAGAACATTGGCATGTTACTTGTGGATATAACTAAACACTTAGTTCCAAATTAAGAGCTGATTACTATTAGTGGTTAATTTTTTGGCTATTCATGCTTGTTAATCCAAGTGAAAATGCTCCAACGTATGTTGGTTTTTGGTTTGAAGGATATATTTATGCATGGAAATGTTTTTGTAGAATAGTTGGTCACGAATTTAGGTTTTAGTCTATTAGTTGTTCCTTTTCCTAATTTGTCTCTTGCATTGGATATGTCTATAGCTCTAGAATCATTCCCAACCATGTTTTTTTATTCCTTGATTTAGTTTTAATACAGACTATGACATGGTTGAATACCACTCTCTTTCTCACACATATATAAACACGAAAATTAATAAAATTTTGAGTAAAAGCATTATAGGCCTGAGACATACATACTTTATTAGAAGATGTACATGCATAAATTGTTTTAACAAACTCCTCAAGATGTGCAAGAGTAACCCATAAGTTGTTTTAACAAACTCCTCAATATAATTCCATCTCAACATATGTTCCAAAAGGACTTATTCAGTTTAGGTTCAAAAATATTTTAAAATCATGATTTTATTCAATTTCAAAAGCAAAGGATATGCAATTTACACTTTTTTAGAGTGAACACATGAATTCTAGCAACCTATAACAAGATGAAGATCAATATGAATTCCATATTGAACTCAAACCATTTCCATGACTAATCAATACTATAGTAATGTTATTGTTAATTATTTCCAAGTGACTTCTAGTACTTTAGTAAAAGGTAGAAGGTTGTCCCAAAATATGGAATTGCAAGGTCAAATTGAAAAGCAATGTTGTTCATTACTTCTAAAGTTACTCAAAGAAGGGTTGTAAATGGAAACCATCTAGGTGCCCATGACGAGGAGAACGAAGATTTAATTGTAAAATGAAACATCCTAAAAATGCACAATCCTCCCAAGCATTTAAAACCTCTAGTAGTAGTCATGTGTTGAATCCTTGTAAATTTTCTCACACCCTTAGGTCCAAGTTCAAATTGAATAGAATGAGTTTGTGTAACATTAAATCAAACCTTCACTAACTATGCATGACTATATATATCAAGTGTCATGCTATGTTTATAAATCAAACCTACAACTCCATCCTAGGGTATGAGTTTGTTAAGGCATAACTGTTATGATGGAGTTCGTTTCCTTCTACTGGATTTCTTGCTAATTAGTAAGTGACTTGGCCTTGTCATAATCTTCCCCTTGAGTATCTAATTTAGGGGATAATGTGTGGATTTGTACTGTGTGCAAATTGAAATTCAAATTTGGGTAGCATAATTGTAACATAATTGAAAGTAATATGTAGGAAGACAATGCTTTTACTTGCCATAGTGACAAATCCCTTGCTAGCAGTATAGAGTGCCAAAAGATCAATGTTAACATATTTTTCATGTCTTCATCCAACATGATGTATAATTAGGATAAGGTTGAATAAATGAATGAGGATAAATCTCATTATGGGAATAATTAGGATGAAGGTTGTGCCATTGAAAAAGAAAATACAAAAGTATGAAAAAAGTTCGATGAAGAACATGTGACAACAAGTCATTGTAGTGGAAACGTAAAATGTGAAAAACTTGAGCTATTTGATTTTGTGGTTATTGCAGATTTAACTCGTGGATCTATATCTCAATAAAAAAAATCTTGACACGTACTTGAAACGGTCCACTTAACTCCACCCACAAGATGATAGACAAATTGACTTGGGAAACATAATACTTGACCATTCACTTACAAAATTTCAATTCCTTTAGTGTTTGTAAAAGGTTTAGCATGCAACAAATCTTATTGGACTACATCCTTCTACATACATAGGAACATATTTGGAAGTTGTGCCTATGATAATCAACCTAAGTAATATGAACTAGAGACAACAGTTATAAAACACTTTAAAATCAACAACAATTAGTTTCTTTCAAGAATCAAAACCCAGCAGTAGTTCACCACTTTCTAGGATCATTCCCATTTCAGCACATTAGATATATCATATTTAAAGTACTAGCATCCTGAGCATCTAGAAAGGATGTTAATACACCAGAATTTGGAACAAATTAGAAGCTACTGAATTAATTAAATCATAAAAAAAATCAAGCTGAATAAGTGTTAGCTATAAACTATACAACATAAGTCAAGTGAATATTTTGTTAAACTTGTATTATGCAGGTCCAACTCACCTTGACTCAAGGATTGGGCAAAAATCACAATTCATAGGGTCAAATGAATATATGGAAAGGATTTCCAAGGGTGATATGGCTCCTCAGTTATGGGTCAGTTCCTATCATTTCATGGTTCATGATCTTAGCCAATATTGCACACCCACTCAAATTATGGAGGAACTTATGTTAGACCCCATGAATAGAATTTCATTATGAAGAAAATATCTGAAGCATTGAAATGTCATCAATAAAATTTTCAGGTGTTTTAATAGGGGTTCTATCTCATGATACTTCATATGGAGAAAGTATAATTTCATATCCAATTTAGAACTCACGAAACTTAACAATTTTCATAATTTTAGGGTTGGCATGATTGTAGTGTTTCCATTGGATTATATCATGTATGAGGTTATGGGATTGGAATTAGTCAATACCAACAAGCTATAATATTTTTCATCATGTAATCATATATGAGAGTACATGGGTTTCCTTCTACAATGTCGTGCGTATCATTCTTATTTTTTTGATTATTTCCATGCAAGATAATGTATTGTTTATATTAAAAAAAAACTATCTATGTTTTTGTATTCATTATGTACTGCGGTTTCCTTGCGCATCCATTTTGGGGTGGTCACATTATCAAGTGTTCCAATTTTGGAATCTTGTACAAGTTTGCACATTTATTGAAACTTATATAGAAAGGTTGGGAATGGAAGGATACTTAGGGCACTCCACATTTATAGGAAAAACAAGTAATGATGGGATATTTCAAGCATTTTCACATGGAAAATATAGAAATTAAACTTTAGATAATTACAATAAATCAATGTGCATAAATCATAACCACATCAACATGAAAACATAATTCATTGAACAATTTACCAAAAATTCAAATCAAAGTTCCATAACTCTAGATCACAATTCATAGGGTCAAAGGAAGATATGGAAAGGATTGTAAAGAAATACATGGATCCTTGGTTATGGCTTGATGCTTATCATTTCATGGTTCATGGTTCATGGAATTTTCCAATATTGCACATCCACTCAAATTATGGAGGCACTTCTAAATCCTTGTTGTACCAGCCCTAAAGCCTTGAACAAGAATGAAAGACGCATTGACTATTTGATTATCTTGAGAGCCATGGATGATAGTGACTTCCTTGCAACAAACATACCTCATTTTTGTGCAGCATTGGCCTTTAAAAAGGACATCGAAGCTAAGGAATAATACCTTGAGAATGAAATCTAAATGAATAATAATATGATGCTCTGTTTTTGGAACCCTTTAGTAATTCATGAATAGAATCCTGTTGCCAATTCCCCAGCTTGACACCAAACATTATATTATCTATCGAAATTCTCCATCTTGACACCAAAAATTATCTTCTCGAAATTATTTTACTCAAATTTCACTGCAATATAGGTTGTACCCACCTACAGGATCACTGCAGAAGCTTCCACTGAAAACATGTTTATGCGGGTTTCCCTCAGCTTATCCCTTAAATATAAATCAATCTGCTCTAAATATTTTGGGAGAAGTCTGGAAATGGATTCAACAAAATTCAATATTTCATTGAAAGGGGGAATAATGTCATTCTCACAATCAATAAAAAGTTAAAGACAATTATACTATTATTAAGAAACTATTTATGTTAGAATTATGGTCTATGTCATTCTAAGAATCAATAAAATGTTAAGGACAATTATACTATTATTAAGAAACTAGAAATGGAAAGCCAAAGTTTTAACTTTTTCGTTAACTTCCAAACACTCCATGAGAAACAAAACATTTCAAGGCATCATTGAAAAATATGTGTTATGTATCATTTTGGGAAAAAACCATATGATTAAGAGTAAGATAGAATCAAAGAGAAGAAAGAGAAAGTCAGAATTAGCTACCATCAAAGAGAAGAAAGAGAAAGTCAGAATTAGCTACTAGATAGACATATGTGCATAATGAGTATGATTATGAATTTACTGGGCTTATATACAAACTTTGGGAATTTTGGGATGAGTTGGAAGATGGTCGGTTTATCATAAAGAACATCTATAAGAATTTGTTGAAGAGCAACAAGACAAAGTTTTGTGAAAATGACTATTTTATTCATTAACATCAAGCGCCTGGTTCCACCAAAAGAAGAGGAATTTTCAAAAACTAAAAGAGGATTTTCCTCAGAAGATTCCATTCTACAATAACCTCTTTCAGTTTTTACACATTTATCATGGTTTAGGATAAATAGAGTAATATTTATAGGGAAATTTTTAGATTTTTCAATGATCGTTTTAGTCATCAAATTCAAAGAGTTGCTTCCACCAAATGGGAGTGAATTTTAACAAATTGGTGTCGTTGTCGGGGAAGAGAGGGTTCAAACCTTTCCTTGGGTATAAACGATAGCGTTTCAAATTTGATTGTTGATGGTGAACAATAGTCAATCATCAAGAAGGTTGTGCATATTTCACCTGGCAACTCCATCTTCAAGAATCCAAATTTTAGTGACTCCACTGGTGGCATGATCTAGAGATCAAGTTTTCAAAGAGAACCGACGAACTCTACTGGGGAAATAAGCTCACTGTAAATACATAGAAAGGCATGATGAAAAGGTAAGGTACTCAAGTTTCAATTTTCTCCAAGACATCTTATTGTTTCTTGTAATTATTTTCCTATCCTTTCCTAATATTGTCAAAAGAATCTCTCATTGCTTATTGCACTCAAAACAAAACCATGCATTCACTCATGTTTATCCTTCTTTCCAAACTGAAAGTATTTCTTTATCTTGTGCATATGATTTTTTATCAATACCTTTTACTTGAGCCACATAAGAACAATGATCAACCTTGTGAACCTCATGATACTGAAGATGATAATACATCCTTTCCATATATCTTTGTTTCTTCCAATATCCCAAACTAGTGTAGACCACTTCACCTACCACCTATCCTTCATGGTTTTCCTACGAAGCACTACAAGTACCTTCCTAAGTTTGATGGAGAATCCAAGAACCTTACAGTTGAGAAAAAACTACAAGCCTTTGAACATTTCCATGACCTCTTTGAAGTAGAACATGATGATGTTTGCATGAGGGATTTTCCCCAATCTTTGCAACAAGATGTTAACGAATGGTTTAAGAATTGACATCCTGAATCCATTAATACATGGGAAGAGTTTCCTGGTATCTTTTTGAAGTTTTGGGGTAAGAGGAGGTCAGTGGACCAAGTTCTTTCAGAGTTTTACTCCATGAAGAAATAGGAGGGTGAAACCATGTCTAGACTCAACACGAGGTTTGCAAGTTTTTATTATAATATGCCAAAATAAATTCGCCTATTAGAAGGTGCTGCTAAATTGCATTATGCATCTACCTTCCCTCTTGAATTGTCATTATTTATTTTGGAGAGAAAATCAATTACTTTGCAGCACATGTTTATTGATTAATTGGAGGTTGAAGACAATCTTAGGATGCCTAGGAAAATTTCAGAACAAGATAGAGATAATAGAATTGAAAAGGAATTAGAGTTGAATGAGCAATATGAACGAAAATAACTTGTTCTGCCATCCAATTCTATTTTGTGTGAGAAAGAAGATGATCAGCCCAATGATGTACAGGATGAATCTTATAATCATTTATTTTATGAAAATTGCAATCAGCCTGTCATAAATTCTGTTAGTGATGATTCTAAAGAAGTTTCAGCCTACCTATATACAATGAATATGAGGATGATGACTTGGATTATGTACCCAAACAAATGGTTGAAGATTTTACAAATTCAGGACCTATTAGAGAATAAAGTCTGATTGTAATCCATGACCAAGAGGATGAAAACAGAGAGAATAGTGAGTGTGATGAAAGTGATTGTTTACCTTTGTGTTATTCTTCATTTGAATTGTTGAGACATATACTTAAAATCTCTAAGCAAAAACATAAATTTAAGGATATGGATAATGTTATGGCATTTTTAGAAATGGATAATGATAAGCATCAATCATGCAATCAGTCTCAGCATGTGGAAAAACCAGCAGTTTATGATGAGGAATTGAATCACATAGAAGGAGACGAGGACTCTCGTTGGAATTATTCTTTAAAACTTTAAAACTCAAGAATTTTATGTCAAGAAGAAGGATTTTGTTCGTGTGATTTTATTGAAGAACAAAATGATAATTATTTTGAAACATGTGAAAAGAATCAAGCTATTAATTCTGATATTTTAAATGAAGTTTTGCATATCTCATTTGATAACTGTCATGAGAATTTCCTTCAAGATTCTTTAAAAAAACAGTTTGACAGTGTGCAAGAGGAGTTGCATTTTGAGCAGCCTTGTCCTGACAAACAAGTGATCGAGTATTTTGAAAATTTTCATGATTTTTACGATCCGATGGATGAATATATGGAAATAATTTTTAATCAGAATGGTTGGTTATGTGTTTGCAGTAAGGATCAAGTATTTTATCATAGCCTGTTACCATTATGTTCCTATGTTCTAATTCAATCAAGCATGAGGAAGAAGCTTGTTTATTGGATCAATTGCTAGATTGCCTTCATTGGAAGTTAGATTTTACTTGACTTGGTTGTTATGCTCAGCTAAGCAGAATAGGTAGGTGTGAATAAGCTTGACATGGTGAGCATTTCTTTCAGCAGTTTTCAATTTGTTTTCAGTTTCAAGTTCAGTTCAGTTACGAGTTAAGGTGTGATGTACCAAGTCTGGTGTACATACCTTAACAATCTCCAATTCTATTAATTATATTAAAATTTTGAACTTGAATTAATTTACACAATGACTTCTCTGACTGGGCAAATAAGGGGTTTATTCTGGGAAATTTTGCAGGCAAAAGGAGTGAGCAGCGGGAAGAAACCAAAGAAAATGAGACATTGAATTTCCTCTCTCCTAACACATTTATATCTAGTGCCATTTAGGGTTCAGAGTTCGCACTGCGGAAACTTACTACCACACTTCTGGGAAGCCAAACTGTGTAACCAAGGAGAGTAGTTCAGTTTGTTTCAACTAGGCGATTCTGGAAACTTGCAGAGGGTTTATTCCAGAATTAATATATCATAAATAAAGTATTTATATAATTTACTAATGTTTTGGAAATTTCTAAGAAGTTTTGGGTGAATTTGGGATTTTTGGCAATTTTGGCCAAGGAGAACCCTGCGCAGAGGAGGATGCAAAAGGGTGGTACAACCCAAACCAAAAATGGTTATGGATATGGGAAGGTAGTTCTGTTACTGACCTGTAGGAACTGACAGATCTCATTTTGAGTTTACAGAGCCTATTTTGCATCAATTTCAGTAAAACTAGTTATTAAAAACTAATAATCTAGCTAGGGTCTTAAAAAGACTATTAAATCATCTTAAATACAATTATATGAAACCTGAGATTTATAAAAGAGATCAATATGGGTTCTATAAACATGAATAATTATTTCAATCCCTTCTCCATCATGAAATATTCATTACAACACTCATATTCACTTAATCCCCCCATACACTGATAAAATAGGATCTTTTAATGAAACTGAGATGATATTCTTCAGGGTCTTAGATATATCGACCTCATAAATGTAATTTTTAGAATATATTGATAGTACATAATAGTAATAACATTATTGACTGACCATTACAAAGAGGCTTCCAAAATTAAGGGGCAGGAGGCCCGAATAATTACCAGTAAGGGGCTGTGAGCATAAGTGAAGCATGGGATTCACTGGAGCTCGACCTCAACTTGATGGAGGCTGTAATATAATTTTGAAATAAGCTTCAATGGATGACATTAGTGCTCCATATACCTGCAATAGAAAGAAAGGGAAATGGAAGAGAAGGGAGGAGGGGTTTGGGGATCATCACCTAATGGTCTGAGGCACAACACTCAGAGAGTATGCTCACATAGCATAACCACAATATCAAATCATAAAAATTGAATCAATGGGTTCAAATTCATATTTTATAGAATTATGGATGACCTGCTTAGTAAGTTGAGGTCAATGGTGACCTGTGAGAGCAAGTCAACCCCATGGTGACCTAACCCTAGCCACAAAAGCACCCCCTTTGGGAAATTAAGAAATTAGGACCATGTGGAATTGTTTCCAAGTCCAAATCATCCTTCACAATTAGAAACTACGCCCTCCCTTAGTTAAAAGATGCCTCTTTTGAGTTATGATAGGTTTCTGCTTTTCCTGTGTCATAAGGAAACTTTTTCTTTCCTTCAAAAACTTTCCTGCTTTTACCTCTGTCTGCTTTTTCTGCTTTTAGGAAACTTCCCTTTAATCTCCTTCTTGCTTTTGTTATGGACTTTCTTATTTTTACCAAGGCAAGTTAACTAGATTTCCCCAATGTTCTCTCCTGACATGGCAGCCTTAATTCCACATCATTATTATGCATAATAAATAAAATTGCTGAAATAAAATTAAATACATGCCTTAGAACAATTATTAGCAATATTTTTCCTAGGAATAATAATTAATGGCAATTTTAGCCCCTAGGAATTTCATCATGGTCAACACTTTTAATGTCCCAAAGTATGGGGACATGGCAGTCCTCCCCTCACAAATATGCTTGTCCTCAAGCAGAAGTACTCCAGAGTGTTGCAAATTTATTCATCATGTAGGATAACTAGAGCATGAATCCATTGTTCAAAAAGGTTGACTTTCTCCATGAATCCGTCTTGTAAAGTTTCTCCAAAATAAGCAATTCCAGGGTTCCATTGCTTGCATTGCACCCCCTTTAGTGAGAATGCCTTCCCACACAACTTATCAAGCCAATTTATGCCTGGACCCCATTTCCTCAACTGTAAGTATCCAAACATTAGAATCCACCATACAAATTTATCATCACATGAAATGATATTCATGCTTTGGAAATCATACCACTTCACCAAAAACTGGAAATTCTCAATGCAAAGTTGGAAATCTGTCAGATTTCCCCACCCAACATAAAGTTCCTTATCTGCTTGTTGCACATTAGCATTGAATCTCACAATGATGTTACTACAACAACATAGGTGTGAGTCCCATGTCCAACCCCAATGAGTATAGGAATCATCCAACCAACAAGGATTCCCAAACTGCTCACAATAAGATGAGGCATCACAATCATCTCCAAAAATGCAAGAAGGAAAAACAAATAAGTGTCCCCTCATTCCACATGATAAGGGAATAACATTCCTACTAAAAGGTCCATGTGAACACTTCGAATGGCTCAACTCTCTGTCATTGGTCAAATAATGCAAGCATCTATCCAACTGTGTGCAAGATATTTTCCTCAACAACTTCTCTTGGCAATTTTCTTGCTTATTTGTCTTCCATTGATCATGTGCAGAAATATTTTTGCAAGAAGACTCCATGTGTGATGTGTAATCTTCCACCCAATCCATATGTGGTTGAAGGGCATCAAGTTCCAGCCATATGTGCTTATGTGTCTTACGGGATGGTGATGGTGCATTCAACAAGTCATCATGAACACCCAGGAAAGCCTCCAACTCTTCCTGTTGCACCAACAAGGAAAATTCCTTCTCCCAATTTTCATTCTCACTTGATGAGGATGAAATAAAAGTGTGGTTAGAAATTTGGATCAGAACCCTGCAATACTCATCCACCCAAATTATGGCTTCCCAATCTTCATCCTCATCTAACCATCCCATTGGGAAGAGACTCTTTCCAAAAAACAATTCTAGTTTTTTCTAGAAAAGGCCAAGTGCTTAGTTCTCATAAAAATTGTCTACACAACCCTCAAGAACAAAAAAAATAGAATTCACCTCATGTGCATATGTATGGAAGGTATCCAATGGCTGCAAATTAAATCTTTGTTGCTGTTCACATGTCAAGACAATGTCAGTCACAACAAAAAATTTATTGCAGAAATAAATTTCTTTACCTCCCAAGGTCTTCATTCCAAAGATGTTTCTATCCACCCAATCAAAGGATGAATATAGAATTTTATTTTCTGATCCATTAGGAATTTGGTCAGCCACCTCTTCTAGAGAAAAATATACCATCCATAGGGTTGTTTCATAAGGTGTCTCCTTCCAAGGATGCATGTCAAACAACCCTCTATTGATGCAAAAAATTATAGTACATCCTTGATCCTTTATTTTAGTGATATATTTATCTAACCAATCCATGAATAGATAATCATCCTTGCTTGCTAATTCAATTGGAATGTCCTCAACCATATTTCCCATAGCTAAGAACACTTCATCCTTCCTCTCAATCTCAATGAGTGTGTTGAGGCCTAGAAATTCGCAGGCGACAATAGTAAGGGATTCTCCCCAATCAATGTTCCCAACTAGCCCGTTGACTGTTTGGTATAGGGAATCCGTCCGGTTTACGGTCCGACTACCGTAGGTCAAAGTAACAACAAGGCCTTACCGGTTGCGGCCCAGTCCACCAGAATTTGTATTTTGACTTAATGTATGCAATGCATATGCCTATCTTAACCATGCAGGGTGATAAAGATGCAAGGAACAACACAATGTGCTGTGCAGGTTCTTACCTCTCGTCTTATGTTCAAAACATATAAACCACATATGCAACCACGAAATGAAACAACTAACTATCTAAACCCCTAACTATCTATCCCCGGGGAGCCAGAAGAATGATTATTTGTGAGTAATGTATTATTTCCATGTATGATAAACAAAATTACAGATAGCTGATATTTATGCTTACAACACATGAACAAGAAAATATTCTAACAATCAGATAGCCAATTGTTATATGAACCACATACATTACTCTGGGTGAATTTTCCACAAATTAAATCAGAAATCATTCAACAAGACATAGGTCACAGAGTTAGAACGATCTCACGATTCATGGACACAAGCTGAAAAATAAAGTAGTTCATCTTTCTGTCATCCATTGCATAACATTTGGAAAACTTCACAGCTCTTTCTCCAACAGGCAAACTAAAATATTTATTGCAAAAGGAAGTAGTTCTTCTTACAATATGTCCTCCAGTCTTACTGGGAAAAAAACCCTTTGTCTATCTACCCCTCTTACTTTTATACAAAAAGAAAAATTGGTTGGGCTGCCCAAAGTGACCTTTGGGCTTCCCAATGTTTCATTTTCCCAAATTCTTTTACAAATTATTCAACTACACAAAAGTTGACCGATCCTCTTAAGAGGAGGGTCCCGCTTGGTTTTCCAAGAATTTTCTCCACGCTGCTGCTTCTGCAGTGATACCTTCAAATGAGGTAGGCTCTAAAAACTGAATGTTCAGCTCGAACTTGTCAGCCTGGTTTTTTATGGCCTCTACCCTAGCCATGTTCAATCACACTTGTTCTTCTAAGAGCTGCACACTGATGGCTGTGTGGCCTATTTCATTTTTCAGAATTTGTTCATCAATGGCTTTGATGCTCTGTACTTTGGCTTCCTCCTCCTGCTGTCCCTTCTGTAACATTTCCACAAATGCATCATGATCAGGGAACTCATATAGCCTTTGCTCGGCTTCTACCTGACACCGGTTGTAGGTAACCAGTGCTCTTCTGAAGAATTCTGTGCAGGCTCCCTTGGTCTTCTTGACTGTCTTCTGGAAGTCTTCTGCAGTATTGATGGCGAATTCTATCAGATCATGGTCCCGTTTAAGGGCTTGTTTATCCTTAGATGGTAGCTCAGCTGGGACTTCTTCATCATTCTCCACCCTGGCCATCCTTGTAGTCAGTACTTCGAGGATGTCTTGAGACCTGTCAACAAAATAAGAAGCGGTCTCCAATATCTCTTCCAGTCGGCCATCAATCTGGAGGACCTGGCATCTTTCTTCTTCTAGAGCAGTTTGCAGGTGTAGCACTTTAGCTTTTTGAGCCAGGATGTGTTCTTTAATCGGCTGTAGATCGACCTGCTGTGCCTTTGCTGCTTCCAACTGCTCTTTCAGTTCTTTAATGCACAAGGTATTTGATTCATAGATGACATTCTGTTGCTCTATCAGGTCTTCTATCTTTGCCCTCATCTGTTCCTTTTCACTCTTCAAGTCTTGTATTTCCTGCCGGGCACTTTCCAGAGCCTCATGTGCTGTTTCCTTTGCCTGTGCTTCTACCTAGATGGCGTAAATTTCACTCTTTGTGGCCTCCATTTCTTTCAGCACATGTTCATATTTTCTCTTCAATCTATTTCCTTCCTCTCTTTCTTTCCTCAGGGTGTCCTTAAGCTGAGAGGAGGTCTTCTTGGATGATTCTATCTCAATCATCATTCTGTCTATGTTATCCTCTGAAGCATGTATTGCTGCCTTCCCAGCCATTATGGTAAACCTTGGATCTACGTCTGTCCCTACCATCACAGATTTATCTGTTATCATCTTGCTGGTCATTCCTTCTGCCTCTACCTTTCTCTCTGTTCTCCTCATAATTCTTTTAGTAGCCCTGTCATAGTATACGGTGCTGAAATCAGGGACTTCTTCCCCCTTTTTCTGTGCGAAGGGTACTAACTGAAGCATGGGGGTTGCAGGAGTGATGGTAGTGGGCACTTGAAGGGTTTGTACCTCAGGGATTTCCTCACCCTGGCTCTGCTCTATTTGCGATTCAGGAGCTTGCTGTTGTGTCATATTTGTCTTCTCAGCTTCCTGCTTTTGAAGCTCTTCGTCCCGCTTTCTCTGGGCTTCCTCGGCTGCTTGCTTAGCAGCTTCTTCTGCTTCTTTGGCTGCTTCCTTTACTCGTTCAGCTGCTTCCTGGGCAGCTTTCCTCTTTTCTTCTTCTCTTTTCCGCATCCATTCTGCAGCCTCCTCTTCTAGCCTCTGAGCCTCTTCTCTTATCCTTTTGGCTGCTTCTTCAGCCCTAGCTTGTTCAGCTTTATCTTGCTCAGTTCCTTTTCCACCCTTGGTGGGGTTTTTCGGTTTGAATCTCCTACTGAGTGCTGCCATGTTCGGGGCCTTCCTGAAAATGGATTCATCACTGTCGAAATGATGGGTGTACTCATAAAACACCTTGTGCTTCTTGCAGTGCTCAGCCACTCTGCCATGAGTGTCATTTCGTCTGAAAGTCATCTCCCCAAAATGGAACTTCCCTAGTTCCTCTATAAATTCTGGATCTTGTTTCACATTGGAGAAACTGCAGCTACCTAGCTTAAATGGTAGAGGTAGATAGGCGGTCTTCTTTTTCTGGAACAAGAAATGACCAACTCCGTCAATAAACACCTGTCTAACTGCCTCCTTATGGATTATATATTCTGTTGCATACTTGGGAAGCAGATAAGGTGTCTTTGACCCACCAAACATTCTAAGATACATCCCGTTCTTTGTCAAGAAATAATCACCATACTCCTCTATTACCTGCATAGCCTCTTCAGACATGCAGTTACATTCCTTTCGGAAGATAAGAGTGTGCAGAGGCATGATAAAATGCTCACAGATCTCTCGATAATAACTATGGTACTGATGAGCCCCCAGTAGTTTGTAGGCTGCATATACGGGCATTCTGTCCCTATCCCAAACACATTTGAGCCCAGGGAAAGGCTGGTGGCATAGTATGCAGTCTATCAAAATGGAACTCATGTAGAACTCATATTTTTTCCGGGCCTCTCCTCCTCCCAGGGCTGCAGCTACACAAGAAGAGAGACTACTTGACACTAGGCTGACCCAATTGAAGATTGTTCCTTCTGTGGCCACATGGAACATAAGATGTATCAACTCCAATTTGAAGAGTCTACCATTGGCTCTTCCAAAGATCCGGTTTAGCATCAAGGCTATAAACCTGTAAGGAGCTCTTAAGCTCGCTGTGTCATAGTCCTCAGTTGCCCTGTGTCTATAAAGCTTTCCTGGTAAGAGCATTCTTCTCAGGGTTTCCACTAAATCCATCCTGAGGTTATCTAACCAATCGTTTGACATGAAGACTTGGGGCTCAGGTAGGTGGTAAGCCAATGCCACATATCCAGGGCTAAATGCAGCATAGCCCTGACCTTCTACATTTCCCATCAGCATTGTGTTGTTGTTTGTGTTTGGAAGAATCCATCTCATCACATCAGAGTAGGGGAACAGTTCTGGTCTGGTAGCCACCTTCATGATGGCAGATTTTTCAATGTTGGCGTAAATAGGTTCTTCCTCAAGACCTGTGTCTGCGACTTCCCTACGGGAAATCAGTCTGTATATCTCTCCCCACTTATATTCAGGTTCAACCTCCGTGACACATTGGGTGTCCTCATAGATATACTCAGTTGGTAGGACGACCTCTATTGCTGTTTGTTCTTCTACCATAGGGGCCTTCTTTTTCTGTCTTTTGGACATTGTAAAATCCTCCTGCAATGTAAAACATTATGACATTTAAGCAGTTTGAATTTCCATACAATGTGCATCAATTTATCCTTCCTCAAGTGTATCATAATTGTGACCAGTGCATGAAATCAAATCATAAGTTTCTCATATTGAACACTTAAACTAGCATGAAGTGCTATACAATGTGCTGTTATCCCAGGCATAGTATAGTAATGTTCAATGCAGCACATACATATATTGTTCAACCCTACAATGCCTTATGAATGAACCATCTTATGATCTATTCTACATGCAGCAAGCTTATCAGGCATACTCGTGTCAGCATGAAACCTACACTACTATGTCACCTGTCATTTTTCTCATGATAGTGATACATTGAAATAAAACATGCAAACTATATGTAGGTGCAGCATGCAATTATCATTCTACTGAGCATCAAGCTTATGCCAATCAACGCTTCAGCCCTACAACCCAGCAGACACATCACAAAGAAGATGCATGTGACTGGCAGCGAAAATATTACATTAGGCTGATAGCAAACTTCACCCTCCTCGGCGGGAAGTGACCACATCTCTGCACAGGGTATCCTCATCAAAACACGACCTACGCTATCCTCAACAAACGCAACACAATAGGCGACACACCCCTTCGATCCTATTAGGGCTTTAGGTGACCAAAAACAAGAAAGGGCTGCGCAGGCCGCGGTTAGAAATGCGAAAGCGACACCGTTTGACTGTAAAATCCCTTCAAACCCCTATTCCTCCCGGCCAAGTGCATCACAGGTTCCATCGATAATCCCCACCGAGACGGCGCATAACTCCGCTGGGTAAAACTCTTTGGTTCACCATCCCAGGAATGTACCAAGGCAACCACAGCCCGCCACAACAGAACCCTAAGCAATCCTTAACAAACGCAGTCCTCTACCTATCGTGGCCGCGTAGCGAGGTCTGGCGCAAACGACGTAACGACCGTCTGCGCCTAAAACCTTTCAACTCTTGTGCATAAGCAACGACTAATAGGCGGAATTTAATCGGCTTAAAAGGTTAAAAAATGCCCCCCCCTCACCCTAGGTTAAGATAAAACTAACTTGAACAAGCTTCAATCCTAGCTGGACGAGGGAAAACGCCGGGAACCCTAACCATGGTAGAAAATCAAAAAAATGTTCAAACGCAATGGAAACGATAGGCACCTACCTAGCAATCCGGGGAAAAGAGCAAGTTGATGACGGTTGGAATAATTCTTCCACCTGGAAACTGGTACAACGACAGCTAGGCCTTCTCTCCCTTCAAAGCACGACAGCTCAACTCACCGCTATAGTTCTCGACAATAAAATAAAACAATACCAACCCCCAACTGTCGCATCGTATATATAAAAAACGCCACACGTGCGAGCACTTAAATCGGGCACGAAAATAAAATGGCGTCGGGTGACCAAAGCTTCATTCCCTCCGCAACGGTGGACCACCCCCAATACTAAATCACCCGCATGGCAAAAATAGAACGTGTGAACGAGAACCATGGTCGGGTGGCGACGGATACCTTGGTCGGATGACCAAGAGTCCGGACCCCTCCGCAACAGCGGATGCTCGGAGCATGATGTTGTCCGCAACGGGGAAGGAAGCACTCTACAGGGCTCCGATACACATGGGTCAGCGGAAGGCGAAAACTCTGAACTCCCAATGATCCGCAACGGCGGCGACGGAAGTATTCGTCCCCTTTAGACGCGGAATAAAAACAACACCCGAAACATAAAGGAAACATCAACCACCCGCAACGGTAAAACAAAGTAACCAACCTCCGCAACAGTCGGCGTGAAAAAGACAATCAAGATCTGAAAATCACCTGCAATGGCGGCGCGAAAAAGACAATCAAGATCTGAAAATCACCTGCAACGGCAGGACAGTCAAACGAATTAACTCCCGATACAAGAAAGCTTTGAATGATTTTGCAAATCGATAAGGAGCTCAAGATGGGATTCCTTAGAACATTGAAATGAGGAGAAACCATTCGATTGATAGAAACCAAAATTTCTGGAAGACGCTTCAAAATCCATAGGCCAAAATCAATAGGCTGAAATCAAGAAAAGAACTGACTAATTCAAAGTAAAGGAGGGTCCCAAATTTTTTTTAGAATTTTGGGAAATTGTTGCAGATGCAACAGAGTGCTTGGCCAAGATTTTCTTCCTCATATCTTTTCACAAGCATCTGCAAATCTGCTCCTTCCTCATGGTTATCCTCCACATGAGGCTCCTTCAACACATCCAAAGTAGTTACTACCATGTGCACATAATTCTTTTCCATGCAATATGGGGGGTGTGGTACATTAAAATCCCTTTTAATTTGATTAATATGCAACCTTGACTCTTGAAGAACTTCTTGGGTTCTTTTCAAGGAATCATATGTAGCCTCCCATTTACTATGGAGTCTTTCAGACTCTTGTGTTTACCTCTCAAATGCACAATGGTACATTTCAGCCACCATGAGGAGATGTTCTCTATCAGATATTAAGTTCATATAGCTCTCCTTTTATCTTGGACATGCCTTCTTTCAGTGCTATGCACTCCTCTAGAAAGGATTATCCTTCCATGTCTCCACTAGAAGCTTTCCAACAACATCTTGCCACCAAGGCATTGATGTTAACAATATTTTTCATGGCTGCCCTAAGTTTATTTCTGTCCTCCTTTAGTGATCCACTCAAATGATGTGGCTCACCAAGAATATCCTCCACTAATATTTCTTCTTCTAATAGTGCACATATATGACCATTTTTCTTGTAGCATGAATCCACCACATAAAACTCATCCTCAACATACAGGTCAGCCTTTGAATTTTCTGCACACTCACTTCCCTGATGTGAAGTCTTTCCATCCTCCCATGGATCAGATGGTTGCACTTGTACATGGCTGTTGCAAAAATCAGAACTTTTATCATTCATTTTATTCACCTTATCCTCTTTTTTTACATATACTTTGGTGGTTTGCTCCTCCACCAAATATTCTCGTTCACACCTGAGCAGTGTTGCCTTGTTTTCTTCTTCATTCTATGGCTCAGGAGGTGACTGTAAATCTGATATGTATACCTCTTTTGGATCTGATCCAAAAGATGTCTCACCACCCATACATGAGCCAAAACCTTAAGCAATGATCCGGAGATCACCCACCAAGAAACTTGAAGTGCATTCCTCTTCAATTTCTTCTCTTATGCAACCACCTTGTGGTGATTTGCGCTTCACCTCCTGGATATCTGTGTCCACTTCATTTCTATTCTCCTCCAAGAAACTTGTGAATTTTTCATCTTTAGTGGTACTCATGTCACAATATTTAGAAGCTCTTTTTAATGGAAAACCAAACAAACTCTTAAGCCTTGAACATGTCGATGGCTTGGAGGAATATTCACCTTTGGTTCTGTCTTCTTCTTCTTTTCTTAGAGCGTTGGAACAAATTGGTTCCTCTTTGGATAGCTTGCTGCTCTTGAAATAATTCTCATAATCATGCTTGGGCCAGAATCCATACTTGAAATAAATATAATCTACAAAAGAAAGGTTTGCACAAATATTCCTACCCAATGCTAGATAGTCCTCATAGCAGTGAGACATGTTCTCACATGCTTCAATAATCTCTGTCAAGTTTTTCTTAACCATTGGAGAATCAGATCTAATCTCTTCCCCATCTATTGTCCAATAGTTTTCATCATATTCATATTTTAGTATGCCTCCATCAACATAGAGGATTTCTTCTTCTTCATATCTTCTGCAGTATTCTTCATACTGATCATCATAGTCATCCTCATAGTATGACATGGCTGCAAATTTATTCAGTGAGAGATTTCTTTCCATAGGATGATCCAAGGAAAGAGCTCTGATACCACTGTGATGTCCCAATTCTGGTGTACAGACCTGAACACTCTCCAATTATGTTAATTATATTAAAATTTCTGAACTTGAATTAATTTACACAATGACTTCTCTAATTGGGCAAATAAGGGGTTTATTCTGGGAAATTTTGCAGGAAAAAGGAGTGAGCAGCAGGAAGCAACCAAAGAAAATGAGAAATTGAATTTAATCTCCCCTAACACATTTAGATCTGGTTCCATTTAGGGTTCAAAGTTCGCACTGCAGAAGCTTACTACCATGCTTCTGGGCAGCCAAACCGTGCAACTAAGGAGAGTAGTTTGGTTAGTTTCAACCAGGGGATTTTGGAAACTTGAAGAGGTTTATTCTATAATTAATATATCATAAATAAATTATTTATATAGTTTATTGATGTTCTGGAAAGTTCTAAGAAGTTTTGGGTGAATTTGGGATTTTTGGCAGTTTGGGCCAAGGAGAACCCTGCGCAGAGGAGGATGCAAAAGGGTGGTAAGAACCAAAAAAAAATGGTTCTAGAGATTTATATGGGAAGGTATTCCTGTTTCTGACCTATAGGAACTGGGAGATCTCAATTTGAGTTTACAGAGCCTATTTTGCATCAATTTTAGTAAAACTAGTTATTAAAAACTAGTAATCTAGCTAGGGTCTTAAAAAGACTATTAAATCATCTTAAATCCAATTCTGTGAAACCTGAGATTTATAAAAGAGATAAATATTGGTTCTCTGAACATGAATACTTATTTCAATCACTTCCCCATCATGAAATATTCATTACAACACTCATATTCACTCAACCCCCCATACACTGATAAAATAGGATCCTTTAATGAAACTGAGATGATATTCTTCAGGTTTTGAGATATCTTGACCTGATAAATGTAATGTTCAGAATATATTGACAGTACAGAATAGTACTAACATTATTTACTGACCATTACAAAGAGTTTTCCAAAATTAAGGGGCAGGAGGCTCGAATCATGACCAACAAGGGGTTGTGAGCATAAGTGAAGCATGGGATTCATTGGAGATTGAACTGAACTTGATGGAGGCTGTAATATAATTCTAAAATAATCTTCAATGGCTGACATTAGCGCTCCATAGACCTTCAATAGAAAGAAAGGGAAATGGAAGAGAAGGGAGGAGGGGTTTGGGGATCATCACCTAATGGTCTGAGGGACAACACTCAGAGAGTATTCTCACATAGCATAACCACAATATCAAATCATAAAAATTGAAGCAATGGGTTCAAATTCATCTTTTATAGAATTATGGATGATCTGCTTAGTAAGTTGAGGTCAATGGTGACCTGTTAGAGCAAGTCAACCCCATGGTGACCTAACGCTAGCCACAAAAGCACCCCCTTTGGGCAATTAGGAAAGTAGGACCATGTGGAATTGTTTCCAAGTCCAAATCATCCTTCACAATTAGAAGCTGTGCCCTCCCTTAGTCAAAAGATGCCTCTTTTGAGTTATGACAGCTTTCTTCTTTTCTTGGGTCATAAGAAAACTTTTTCTTTCCTTCAAAAACTTTCCTGCTTTTACCTCTGTCCGCTTTTTCTGCTTTTAGGAAACTTTCCTTTATTCTCCTTCTTTCTTTTGTTATGGACTTTCTTATTTTTACCAAGGCAAGTTAACTAGCTTTCCCCAATGTGCCCTCCTGACATGGTAGCCTTAATTCCACATCATTGTTATGCATAATAAATAAAATTGCTGAAATAAAATTAAATACATGCCTTATAACAATTATTAGCAATATTTTTCCTAGGAATAATAATTAATGGCAATTTCAGCCCCTAGGAATTTCATCATGGTCAACACTTTTAATGTCCCAAAATATGGGGACATGACAATCCTCCCCTCCCAAATCTGCTTGTCCTCAAGCAGAAGTACTCCAGAGTGCTGCAAATTTATTCATCATGTAGGAGAACTGGAGCATTAATCCATTGTTCAAAAAGGTTGACTTTCTCCATGAATCAATCCTATAAAGTTTCTCCAAAACAAGCAATTCCAGGGTCCCATTGCTTGCATTGCACCCCCTTTAGTGAGAATTCCTTCCCACACAACTTATCAAGCCAATTTATGCATGGATCCCATTTCCTCAACTGTAAGTATCCAAACATTAGAATCCACCATACAAATTTATCATCACATGAAATGATATTCATGCTTTGGAAATCATACCACTGCACCGAAAACTGGAAATTCTCAATGCAAAGTTGGAAATCTATCAGATTTTCCCACCCAACATAAAGTTCCTTATGTGCTTGATGCACATTAGCATTGAATCTCACAATGATGTTGCTGCAACAACATAGGTGTGAGTCCCATGTCCAACCCCAATGAGTATAGGAATCATCCAACCAACAAGGATTCCCAAACTGCTCACAATAGGATGATGCATCACAATCATCTCCAAAAATGCATGTAGGAAAAACAAATAAGTGTCCCCTCATTCCACCTGATAAGGGACTGACACTCCTACTAAAAGGTCCATGTGAACACTTCCAATGGATCAACTCTCTGCCACTGGTCAAATAATGCAAGCATCTATCCAACTGTGTGCAAGATATTTTCCTCAACAACTTCTCTTGGCAGTTTTCTTGCTTATTTGTCTTCCACTGATCATGTGCAGAATTTTTTTTGCAAGAAGACTCCATGTGTGACATGTAATATTCCACCCAATCCACATGTGGTTGAATGGAATCAAGTTCCAGCCATATGTGCCTATGTGTCTTACGGGACGGTGATGGTGCATTCTATAAGTCATCATGAACACCTAGGAAAGCCTCGAGCTCTTCCTGTTGCACCAACAAGGAAAATTCCTTCTCCCAATTTTCGTTCTCACTTGATGAGGATGAAATAAAAGTGTGGGTAGAAATTTGGATCAGAACCCTAAAATACTCATTTACCCAAATTATGGCTTCCCAATCTTAATCCTCATCTAATCATCCCATTGGGAAGAGACTCTTTCCAGAAAACAATTCCAATTTTTCCTGGAAAAGGCCAAGTGCTTAGTTCTCATCAAAATTGTCTACATAGTCCTCAAGAACAAAAAAAATAGAATTCACCGCATGTGCATGTGTATGGAAGGTATCCAATGGCTACAAATTAAATCTTTGTTACTGTTCACATGTTAAGACAATGTCAGTCACAACGAAAAATTTATTGCAGAAATAAAAAATTTTACTTCCCAAGGTCTTCATTCCAAAGATGTTTCTATCCACCCAATCAATGGGTGAATATAGACTTTTATTTTTGATCCATATGGAATTTGATCAGCCACCTCTTCTGGAGAAAAATATACCATCCATAGGGTTGTTTCAT
The DNA here is from genome assembly GCA_001517045.1 of Pseudotsuga menziesii. Lineage (NCBI taxonomy): Eukaryota > Viridiplantae > Streptophyta > Pinopsida > Pinales > Pinaceae > Pseudotsuga > Pseudotsuga menziesii. The sequence goes on from LPNX010196154.1 coordinate 43,442, forward strand.
AAGGTGTTTCCTTCCAAGGATGCATGTCAAACAACCCTCTATTGATGCAAAAAATTCTAGTACATCCTTGATCCTTTAACTTAGTGATATATTTATCTAACCAATCCATGAATAGATAATCATCCTTGCTTGCTGATTCAATTGGAATGTCCTCAGCCATATTTCCCATAGCTAAGAACATTTTATCCTTCCTCTCAATCTCAATGAGTGCTTGGCCAAGATTTTCTTCCTCATATCTTTTCACAAGCATCTGCAAATCTGCTCCTTCCTTGTGGTTATCCTCCACATGAGGCTCCTTCAACACATCCAAAGTAGTTACTACCATGTGCACATAATTCTTTTCCATGCAATATGGGGGGTGTGGTACATTCAAATCCCTTTTAATTTGATCAATCTGCAACCTTGACTCTTGAAGAACTTCTTGGGTTCTTTTCAAGGAATCATATGTAGCCTCCCATTTACTATGGAGTCTTTCAGACTCTTGTGTTTCCCTCTTGAATGCACAATGGTACATTTCAGCCACCATGAGGAGATGTTCTCTATCAGATATTAAGTTCATATAGCTCTCCTTTATCTTGGACTATTTTCAAAGACATTCCTAGGTATGAAGAATATTTAGATGATCACTATTGCCCCAAAATCTGGAGAAGATCAACTCTCAATTTTCAATTGCTATTGAAGAAGTCACTCGTGAGCATCATGAAAAGGCAGAGATTGTAAAGAATCTTTGTGATGGTGATTACTTTGGATAATGAATGAGGTGATCACTCCACGCAGAAGAGTTCAAATGATTGATGGGTTATATTGGAAATTATAAAGCTCTTGCTATGTTAACACAAATCAAGTTAATATTCAAATGAACTCGCCGTCAAAGCTCATGTACCAAGATTTAAATAAAAAAGGATTTATGATCATTGGGGAACATCCTTGGGTTATATTAATTGTTACGAGTGCAGACAAAAATTTTGTGATTGTTTTTGTTCATCAAACAAAATATATTGCAACTTTTCTAAATAAGCAAGGATTTCGGCAGTTTCAACTAAGGGAAGAGTCATCGAGTGAAATAAAGCTGGAATTGGGTGCGGTTTTGCAGCTATGGATTGGAGCAGACGTTGATATGCAAATAAGGAGATATTGTCTTTAGGTGTGAAGGAATTGGGAAGTTGTAGTATATATCCTCATAACTTAAAGCACAATTTGAATGGAAGATTTGTTGTGGGGATAATGAATACATCATTTATACGACCCTTCCTGAAGAAACAAATCCTTCGTATTTGCCTTTGAATTCCTGTGGACATCATATGAAGAATATGTGGTTCTAGAATGCTCCTCCAAGATTAAAATTTTCGGTAAAATATTTCAAGAGAAAAATATTAGACCGACATTTTCAACTGAGTCTGTCTATGGTGGAACAATGTTGGCAATATGCTTAAATGATTTTGTTTGCTTCCATGATTGGGTTGAATGATATGAAATTCAATGAATTGATACATATTTGGATAACAACAATGGTTTTCTTGCAATTACAAATAAAAGAACATTTTATATTTTGATCCAACTTGATCATAAATTGCTTTCCTACACAGATAAATTCAGGTTTTTGGAACAAAGTTGCCATTATTGAGGAGATTGAAGGTGTGTCATTGAACAACAATAGATAAATATGCCTAAGAGGGGTTCTTCCAAAGGAATTCATCTTGTATTAAACTCCTGCACATGTGAGATGGATCAATGGCAGAGGTGAGAGATACCCAGAATCTGACGACATGCATTCATTCTACAACATCAACAAGCTCGAGAAAATTAATTTTTAAGATTTGCGGAGTCTGGTACACCTAACAAATTGGAACGATGGAGATTTCAAGTCATTTTTGATCTATGGTTTGGGTAGATTCCACAATATGAACAAGCATGCAGGGAATCAATCTTAAAATCAACGTAATTTTTAAAATGGCATGTGAATCTTGACATGTGTTGAATTGGAAAATCAGATTGGCGGTTGTGAAATATTCTGCTTGGTGAAAGCACTCTTTGTTTAACAATCGATAGGCTAAGATAAATTCTTATATCTGTGTTCATATCTAGACACGTGTAGTGTTATATCTATTCCAACAATCTAAATAAAATGTGTTCATATGCAAGGATGGGTACATGTTTTGATTACATCAAATTTCAACTGATTCTCTAAAGTTTTATGTTATTGTGAGGGAGAACACGACAATGACAAAGATATTTATATGTCTTTGGTTCAATGAAATGGTTCGATTCACTTCAAATGATCAGTCAGTGATAGTTATGTTAGAAATATGGTCTATTTCATTATGAGAATCAACAAAAAGTTAAAGACAATTATACTATTATTAAGAAACTAGAAATGGAAAGCCAAAATTTTAACTTGTTCGTTGACATCCAAACACTCCATGAGAAACAAAAAGTTTCAACAAATCATTGAAAAATATGTGTTATGTATCATTTTAGGAAAAAATCATATGGTTAAGAGCAAGATAGAATCAAAGAGAAGAAAGAGAAAGTTAGAATTAGCTACAAGACAAACATATGTGCATGATGAGTATGATTATAAATTGACTGGGCTTATATACAAAATTTGTGAATTTTGGGATGTGTTGGAAGATAACATATTTATCATGAAGAACATCTATAGGAATTTGTTGAAGAGTAGCAAGACAAAGTTTTGTGAAAATGACTGTTTTAGTCATTAACTTCAAGCGCCTATTTCCTCCGAACGAAGAGGAATTTTCAAAAACTAAAGAGGATTTTCCTTAGAACATGCCAATATAAAATAACCTCTTTTAGTTTTTACACAGGTCTCATGGTTTGGGAGAAAAAGAGTGATCTTTACAGGGAAATTTTCAGATTTTCAAAGGACTGTTTTAATCATCAAATTCAAAGAGTTGTTTCTTCCAAATTGGAGTTAATTTTAAGAAACTGAGAGAGGTTGTTATTCATAATGGGCCAATATTCAAAAACCTCCTTCAGTTGTTACATAGGTATCACATGTTTGGATAAGTTAAACCATCTTCACAGAGTAGTTTTCAAGAAATTTAATAATCTTGTATGAGTCATCAAATTCAAAACCAGATTATGATGAGTTGGAGGTGAATCTGAGAAAATGAATAGATGGTTTTGTTGGGAACATGGTTAATTACAAAAATATCTCTCATATTTCACACAATTGTCACCAGTTGAGATATGTAGGTGGGGATTTGAAGCTTATTTTTCAGGAGTATGCTTCCTGAAATGAAGCAAATCAGTTGTAACTATTTCTATTTTTAGAGTTTAGTTAGATTTCGAATGGAAGATAGGGTAGAGTTTGTTTTTCTATAAATTCAGATATAATAGATATATATAGGGTTGTATTTTCAAGAGTAGAGAGGCTCTTCATTGTAATAGGTTTCAGTTTATCAGTAGTTGAATAAAAATTGCACAGGAGGAATGTTGAAGTTTCAATGGCAGAGATTTCTTGTGCCATTACTTTTCTTAGTAAGTGATTTCCTTATGTGATTGTTTATCCTATTTTCCCACTCCATTCTGTATTGCTTTCATGTTTGAACAGTATTTTATCGTCTATAATTCATCTTGTATGCTCTAGGTTCATTTGTTCAGGCATTTCAAAACAATTTTATGCTAAAGTCTTCCAGAACTCACCCAAGATTGGTGCTCTACTTGGGGGTCTATCTTCTGTCTTCTAATTGAACTGAAAAATGCCTCAAGACTTAGGAAATGGTGTCTACCTTTCGTCTCTGTCCAAAAACCTTTCAAACCCCTACCTCTTGCAACCTATCTCAAATCTGATTGTTAACTCCATTTCCCAATGGTCTCCTCCATGATTATCTTGCCAAACATTCTAAAAACAAACTTGTCCTATCATAAATCTAACCATTTTATTGTCATTGATTGAATATTTTGAGTAAGAAGACTTTGTAAATAGTGAGAGATCCCTATTTGATTGTATTAGGTCAGAAATACAGTCTAAAGTGGTTATGTTGTTACCTCAGGAATTCCTTGAAACAACCCAAATAAAATTTGAGTGCTAACAGTGTTCATCAAATAATCATTGGCATTATCTCAATAATCCAATGAACAATCATTAGATATTTTTCCATATGTAGTAGTTCCTACAGATCAGTGTCCCAAGAATCAATAAGATGCAAAAGACATGTCATGTGTTCCATATGCTACATATGTTAGAAGTTTGATGTATTCTATGGTCTATACTAGACTAGACATTGCTTGTGCAGTGGGAGTTTTGAGCATATATATGTCAAAACTAAGGAAGGATCATTGGACAATAGTAAAGAGGGGTATCATATATTTGTGTGGCACTTCATATTATGCAATGTTATACCAAGGAATACTTGGAGCTCATAGGGAGATATATATACACGATTTTTATGTAGAGTGGGATGGATATCTTGAGATCTACAAGTGGTTCTGCTTTTAACTTATTTGGTGGAGAAATCAGTTGGATGAGTGAGAGGGAGGGTGTAGTTGCATTGTCAACTACATAAATTTAATACATGGAAATTAGTCATGGAAGTAAGTAATTCATATGGTTACAAATATTTTTCTTAAGTATTGAGTTTGTTTATAAAGTAATGAGAATAGGTTGTGACAACTCAAGCTCAATTTTTATGGAAAAGAACCTTGTTTATCATATAAGGAGAAAGCATATTGATGTTCAGTACCATTTTGATAGACATTTATAGGAAAAATTATCCTCTTATAGGCTCTTGGACGATTGCAATTTGGTATTAGGTGGAGATTTGAACCTAACAATTTCAGAGAGAGAAGTATGGGGGGAAATTGCTTGATCATATACCCTAAGTAACTTCTTCATTACTCTATTTGATTCAAAAGGATTTGTCGATGTTCAACCAAAAAAACTGGAGCCAACCTCGAGGAATAGGAGAAGGGAAAATGCAATCTCTAAAAGATTGTCCATTGATTCTTGATATCAAAGAAATTTTATACAAGCCCCCTTACAATAGCTTCATGGATATAAGATGAACAAATTTCAAATCATCGCCCCATAATGTTGTCAAACAACATACCAGAACATAAACCACCTTCTCGTTTCAAGTTCAATTCAGTTTGGTTGAGAGAAGAAAAATATAAGAAATTCATAGAAGAAACATGGACCCATTTAAGGAATTTAAGGAATGACATTGATGCTACACATATGCAATAATTTATGGACAACCTAATCAAGGATAAAAAAAGTCTCTAAGAAATGGGGTAAAAATTTTAGTGAGTGACAACAATCTGAGCTAAAGAAGGTGAAAGAAGGAATTAAGAATTTCTATAGGGAGAACGAAGCAGGGTTTTATTTTTTATTTTTTTGGAAATAGAACTAAATAGTTTGAGAGAAATGTAAGTACAATGCACTATTATGCTAGACAAAGGAGAGCAGATTTAGAGGCTTAAAAGTAGAGTAATATTGATAGTCGAAGGAGACAATAATACCAAATTATTCCATAGATATGCTACACATAGGAAAAGTGTAAATACTATAACGCATATATAGAATGATTAAGGAATAAATGTTAGCTCATTCGGAGGGAAGTGTGATACAAGTGTATCTTAAATTTTAAAACCCTTTTTAGTGAACCAGAGAGCTTCCCGATCCAGGATATGTTACAGGTATTACGACTCTTCCCAAAATCAATAACTGAGGAAATGAACAATGCTTTAACAAAAGAAGTGTCAGAAGAAGAGTTGTGTAGAATCGTACATTCATTTCGAAAGAAAAAGAACCCCGAGCCTTAAGGTTTTTTAGTAGAGGTCTTCATGAGCTTCTATGAATTAATAAAGGAAGATCTGTTGAAGGTGGCTAGAGAATCTCAACAATCTGGCAAGGTTTTGGGATCTATGAATTCCAATTTTATCGTTAATACCCAAGAAACAAAAAGCCACATACTTTGTAGATTTGAGGTCAATTTCTTGTTGCAACACACTCTATAAGATAATTGCCAAATTAATTTATCAGAGGATAAAGTCGATACTAAGTCAGATCATTGAGGAAGAATAGTTTGGGTTTTTGTTTAATAGACAAATCCATGATGCAGTCTCATTGGCCCAAGAAGTTATTCATTCGATAATAAAGAAGAATCTTAATGCTTTTTCCCTAAAACTTGATCTATCCAAAGCCTACGATATAGTCAACTGGACCTTCTTCAGACTTTTTCTTTTACAAATGGGCTTCTCAGTAGAAATAGTGAATTGGATCATGGGTTGTATAACGTCGGCATCTTTTGTGGTTTTAATCAATGGATCTCCATCCTTGTTTTTCAGGCCATCAAGAGGATTGTGACAGTGATGTCCCCTTTTTCCCTTCTTATTTATAATGGTAGCGGAAGATTTAAGCAAATCGGTACACCAAGCTAAAAGAGAAGGATCTCCAAAAGGGGGTATCAATCTATGAAACAATGGAGCTGACACACATCCTATTTGTAGATGATGTACTAATGATGGGAGAAGGAACTATGAAAAATATGCATTCGCTAGCACATATCTTAAATCTCTACAGCAAACAAAAACATATGAAAATAAATATTGACAAATCAAATCTAGCTATAAACAAAGTCAATGAAGAATTACAACAAAGGTTCAAGACGAAAGTTGATTTCTCCCTTATCCCTCTAAGTGAAGGTTTCCAATACTTGGGGTTATTCCTCAATCCCAATGCTTATTCCTTTAAGGATTGGACATGGTTACATAAGAAGGTGGAATCCCATATTTCATGTTGGGCCAACAGGTTTCTCTCGAGAGGAGGTTGTCTGACACTTTTAAAATCGGTACTTTAGAGTATACCAGTATATTGGGCGTCCATTGCATACATCCCAAAAGGAATCCTTATGAATATTTGTAAAATGTGATTTTCCTTCCTGTGGGTAGCCAGTAAAAATAAGGAAGGAATCCCTTTGGTGAAGTGGATAACATTGGAAAACCAAAAGGAATTGGGGAGTTGGGGGATAAAGAACCCAATATTTTTCTTTCAATCTCTGGCAGCAAAATCCATCTAGAGATTGACAAAGAATACCAACTCGCTATGGGGGAAAACATTGACCTCAAAATATTGCCCTAATTCCTCAATTTTAGATTGGTACACAAGTCAATATAAAAGTCACAAGGGTGGTATGGTCGAGTGGAAAGCTTTGGTGCTCTCGTTTCCCCTAATAGGTAAATGGACGACATGGAGCATAGGAGATGGCAAGAGTGTCCAAAAAGGGGAAGATACATGGGTTGGGTCCGGATGTGACTACGTGTTGTCCTCAAACACAATATCACTGTTACAAATACATAGTATAAAAACATTAGTAGATGCAAACTATAGGCCCTCCCAATGAATAAATAGAGATGAGTGGAAAAGGGCACAGGATCTTGGGATTGTGAATGAAGTTATCACTACAACAAATCCTGGAATTAGCGTTCCATTTAGCGTCCCTTTTTAGTGTAAATTTTTTTTACATTGAGTGGTCAAACTAGATGCTAAATGGGACGCGTCATGGACAAAACTTAAAGCATCCCAAAAAACATCTTTTTTTTGCTTCCTAAATAGCATCCTTTATGACGTCCAAAATAGTGTCTCTTTCTTTTCTTCTAGAATAGCGTCCAAATTTGCTTCCTAAACAACGTCAAGGTTTTCTTCCAGAATAGCTCCCAAATTTGCTTCCTAAACAACGTCGAGGTTTGCTTCCTAAATAACGTCCTTCTTTGCTTCCTAGCGAGTCTCCGCTTTTGCTTCTTAAATGACACCCCCATTAGCGCCATATTTGCATCCTTAATAGCACCATGTTAGCATCCATTTTTTCTACCACTTTAGCATCCCATTTTGCACCATGTTTTACTTCCAAATATGTGCCAATTTTCACTTCCAAATTTGCACCAATTTTTTCTTACTTTTTTGCATCATGTTTTGCTACCAAAATGACGCCAAATATTTCTTCTATTGTTGCACCATATTTTTCTTCCTATGTAGCACCATGTTTTGCATCCAAAGTAACGTCTTATTTTGCTACCATATCAATGCCATGTTTGGATTTGTCATTAGTGCCATGCATTACATCCTTTTGAATGCCTAGTTTCACGTCTCTCATGTTTTGGTCACTAATTTAGTCATTTTTAGTATTTAATCGATATTATAATATCATTAGGGCATGGAGGAATCGAACCACCAACCTCCTGCATGTAAGGAAGCCGCTCTTCCATTGATCTAGAACAATATAATAATTTGAGAACCTAACTTACAGAGTCTCCTATAATGGTAAAAAGGATCAATACACAATTTTGAGTATCTAATGGTCGAACAAGGCAACAGAGAAAGAGGCTTTTGTAATACCAGAAAGGACACTCATGAACATCAACATTGTTGCATGTATCAGAAGATGACAATGTAATAGTACCAATTTGGTTACCTAAAATCATGTAGCTTGGGCATGCTGGTTATATCAGGACCTAATAAGCCATGTGATTAGCAATACACATTAGTGCATGCACATGACCAAAGAAAAAAGCAATGTTCCACCAATCTAGCTAGCAGGCAAATTATGACAGCCTGGTTACAAACATGTAATATCTTGCACCTTATTCTAGTAGACATACAATTCTACTGTTGGTCCTAGCTGCATGTGATTACACACAAGATAAGTTATAACTTATGTACCAACATAGTGGGGAAACAAGAGTGAAAACAAAGAGAGTGTGCCTTGAAACATATTTTATATCATTGCAATGAATTGTGAATTGTCGATTCAAGCATTTAAAAGCATGCGAATTGAGAATTAACTACAGAAATGCATCTGAGAAATAGCATGAGTGCTATAAGGAAACTTAATTCCAATGTCTTTAAAGATTTGTAAGGCGTAGAAGGAATAGACCACTCATTAAATATGTTGGGGGGTGGGGATTGAAGGTATTATGGAAGGAATTTTCAGTGGAAACAACATACACTGAGAATCTACAATATCTTCCTGAACATAAAAAAATAGCGAGTACAAAAGAGTAATGTGGCTGAACTACATCGAGTGTATAATGGTACTCATTATGATGAAGGGATCAAAGGGATCAAAAAGAAAGTTTAGAAAAAAGACTAGTGCCATTTGTAAAATATTGACCAATCCAAGAACTCCCTAGGAACGGTTTGTTGGCGTCCATTTCTTGTCATTTTCTGGAAATTTTTCCAGGTTGTATCCTTTAGGAGATGGGTCATTCCCATAAAACAAACATAGTAACAATCATTTCATCCTGTAGAGCATATTGTATGCCCTCATTTGGATATAAAGGAAACGAGCATAAAGTTTAAGAAAAACCAACAGGAAGCTTAGGTTAGTCTGACTTAATATATTGCTAGTAATCAAATACTTAACAGAAGTCAACTATGATAATTCATCTAGTTATCAGTGAGAAGCTAAAGTTACCAGGATATAGATAGATAT